>KQ435922.1:1895797-1917778 GCA_001276565.1 Melipona quadrifasciata
AACCGAGTTCAGGCAAAGATGTTGTTCACCGTGCTTTGGTGAAATTTCGGGTAGGAACAGGTTGAGACGATGTTGTTTTGCATACGGAGGCTACGAAGTCGCAAATTTATTGTAAAATATATTTTTACCAGTAGACTTTTGCACATTCGCGAGAAAGTGCGTTTCCTGGAAAAACCTACGAAAGGAATGAATTTGTAGAAAATTTCAAAGTACGTAGAAACTTTTGAAACGTACAGTGTGAGGAGATACATATAGTGTTTTTCCGCTCGGTTGCACGAAAATCTATGACAGTTTTGTTTCGTCGCAGTGTCGATAAAATGTTCCAAAAATTAAAAAATGTTCGAGTATTTTCGTTGCGTCTAATGCCGTTATCCGACCAGATTTGATTTAATTTCGCGCAATAAAAAGTACCGGAAAAGTAATTTGTCTGCCACGGATGAATCAACGCTCCAGCACAACAGCTATCGTTCGAAAACAGCTATCGTCCGCGTCAAAATCACCGCGGTAACAAAGGGTTACCATCGTTTTTGACGCGTTACGTCAAAACGTCGTGGCGCAGGCTCCGAACAGAGGTAATCGGCGTCGAGATCGATTCTCCGCTGCTCATTAGGCTTAATCACTCTGCTTCGATGCTGCCAACTGTTGGTCGAGTTGACACGGTTCTATCGTCCTGTAACTGTAACCCACGCGACTGAACCTCCGAACGTTTGTCTCTCTCTCTCTCGTCTCACGTCCCATCAAATAACACGTATACAGGTACCAAACACACGGTCACTCGCCTTGAACCTGCTTTACCGACCGACAGATTATTAAGCATATGCATTGTCCATTAGCCAGGCCCGTAGCATCGCTGGCCATCAGCCATGCATCACGGCTGGTTGGCATTATGGGCATACGCGACGCATTGTCAGGATTGCACCGCCGCCGCTCCCTCCCCCTCTCGATGAAAAACGAACGGGATCATGCGGCGCATGGCCGAATTCGAGACACCCCCCCCTGGACACCGGATGCCCTCGTACGCTGGATTTATGACGTTCCCCAGTGTTACGTGACTGTCGTACAGCGGCTCTCCCTCTCTCCCTCTCTTTCTCTCTCCCCCTCTGTAGAGATGGCTCGATTTGATTTTAGAATCGGTTTTGCTTGCACCTGGGGCTAAGTGATTTTTGGGGGTACGATTAGGCTTTCGAGAGAAAATTGCTATTGAAGAGAGCAACGAGCAACTGTATATTGACTTAATTTGTCCCTTTGGCGTCAAATTGTCACAGTGGTGGAAAATCAATATTCAGACTGGAAAAATTATTGCAAACAGTGTATAATTCAATTGCATGTAATAATCTACTCTCGGGTGTAAATGTCTAATTTAAATATCGTACACGTTTTGTAAAGTTTAAGAAAGTTGTGTTTAATGTTCTTTTTAAGTCAGGAATTTCTTCTTTCGACGCTCTGTCAATACACACAGTTGGAACACGATGTCCAGCTAATAGGTTTGATTTTTGTTCCGTGCTGGGAATTCTAGGGAGACGTGAGAAATTGCCGGAAAGTAAATGACAATTTTCTAAATACATTCAAACGTGCAGTCTGTATTTAGATTAATTTCCATACATGTTAGACGTCGATAGGCACGACTCTTTAAGTTTCAAATCGAAACAGCCCTCGGTGTTCGAAATTTCGGAACGCAGTTCGCGTTTTAACTGCGCGCTTCGATGTGTTCATTCGCAGAGGCCACTTCGGGAATCGTCGGGCATTCACGCACACGGTTCAGCCTCGTGAGTCTCGCTTCGGAGAACCCGGGAGTACCGCGTAGTTTCAACTTTAGTGCATTGTAACCTTAGTTTAGATTGAGCGTAGCCCGGGTTTAATACACCCGTAAGCACGGACTCTCGGCGTAAGACTCGCCGACTCGCACCGATGTATTTCGTATACAAAGCGGCAGGACCGAGCTCTGAAATTCCTGACGGAGCGGCCTACTCTTAATATATTTTATCTCATCCTAGTTCCGCGAGTCCTTTAGACGGCATTACACGGGTCTCGCGCGTTACAGTCGCCCGTAAACCGACTGTAACGCTGTTTATTTCTAACCCGGCGCAAGTCGCGCGTATCTTGAAATAAACCGTGTACTTAATTTAAATATAAAACGACTTGCACGCACTCCCGTTAGAGTTTCCGAACGAAATAATAACGTCCGAGCGAAGAGGAAGAGATAGTAACGTCTCGTTCGTGACGGAAGATTACAAAACGGTTCGTTTTCGCTATTTTGCTGAGTCTGAGTCAACCTTCGGTGTCGAAATGATTTTAAAAGGCAAAAGGAAAATATAGATAAATTTTAGCTTTCCTTTCTACGAGAAGAAAAAAAAAAAATAAAAATTATTAAAAGATTATTAATTCAAGACGGATGCGAACCAGAGTTCACGTGTAAAATGTTTAAAAATTCAGTTGCAAGCTCCTTTCTATTTTTCATTCTAGATTCTTGCATCGATAAATGTGTGTGGAAAAAGGAAAGATTGAAATGAGTATTTCGAAACTGAGGCAACGATCGAGTAGAAAATAGTATTAATTTAGTACATACATTTAGAAAATAGTATTGGTTTAACTCCATTTGTTTGAAAAGAAAATTTCAAGTAATACCCAATTGAACGAACTCGCGCTGAATTTGTCACTTATTCGAATTGGACGAAAAAACTAGCCGAGTTCTATTAACACGAACTTTAATTGCGCAATATAATACAATATACAATATGTATAATTATATAATGTAACGAGGAACTTCTACCGCGCGTTCATCGATGAAAAGGGAAATTTTGGAAAATTGTCGTTTTTTAGCTCCCCTTTCGCTCGTATCGCGCGCGAGTGGATGCCTTCGTTCGCGCCACACCGTACGCCGTCCTTATCTACTGCGCTTTCAACGCAATAAGACCTTCGGCGTAGGTGCGAGCAACCGTGTTAATTAAAAATAACGCGGTACTCGTAGCATTTCTAGAAATGAATAAACGTTGCCTGCGTGGGCAGACAGTGTACGTGACTCTGAATGGAACGTTCTGACAGAGAGCGTACATACACTCCTCTCTCTCTCTCTCTCTCTCTCTCTCTCTCTCTTTCTCACGGGAAATGGACAAGGCTTTCCGCGTTTTGACAGTGGGATTCGTTCCCTACGTAGGGATCAGGTTTCTACCCTCGATTCCCCTGGATTTTTCGTTTCTTTAAAGTCGAGTTAAAGCGATCGCGGCATTTGTGCACGGTAATTTAGCGCGCGTATCTGCTTTCATACACGGAACGTAGACTCGAGGTTTGCACGTATATTTGTACAAGGTGGAAATAGATTAGAAGCATATGTCGCTTCTCGGAGATCGAAGGTCCAGCTCCGAGAAGCGAAATGCGAGTTGAAGCGCGAATTCCGAAGCGGTCGAGAAGTAGATCGATAGAAAATTTGGTAACGGTAAAGAATCGCATTGTTTGCGAACGGATACTCGCTACACGGTGAGATATCCCGCAACGAATTAATTTATTTCACTGCCTCGTTCATCGTAGCGTTTATTCCCATGCGTATTCGCATCGTACACACGTATTTAAGAACAGTACGTTCGTTCTTTACACGAAATATAAATACGCGCGTTACAAATCCAATTCGTTGTGTTTAAATTTTACATCGCACTTTGCGCGTGTGAATTTGTATAAATACAATTTGCACGCGCGTTCTATTCTCATCATTGTACGTTAATTATATTGTTTATATTGGGTATCGAGCGAAATATTTTCGTTTTTCGAGAACAAATGGAGTCTTGTTATTATTAACGCCTAAATACACATGCTCACAAAAATTGGGGGATATTTCGAAACGAATGTGAAGCGATGAGAAATTTTTTTTTATCAAACGAGAACATAAAAAAGAGCGAACAACAAGCCGAAGAAAGTTGTTTTTGCGTGATAAAAAAAAAAAAAAAAAAAGAATCAAATGCTCGTATTTTTGAAATATCCCCTAATTTTTGCCAAAGGAAAAACTAACGTAGAGGGATTGAGGGAAACTTGTTGTTGGGTAGTCTCGGGGGTAGGAGAGGGGTGGTGAGTCGCGTCGGGGTGCCGTGGCTCCAGTGACGTCACTGGAACGTCCGCGGACGGGGCGGGGCCCCTCGAATCGATGAGCGTCGCGACGCCGGGGGCGGCGACGTCGACGACGAGTGTAACGAGCCGCCGCTGCCGACGCCGACGTCGACGTCGACGTCGGGGGACGGGGATTTCCAGGCTCGGATCCACGTCGTCGCGGCGGAAACGCGGAACTCCGCGAGCCCCGCAGGCTCTCTCCCCCCCCTCTCTTTTTCCCTCTCTCCGACGCCACGAAATTCGATTTACGCCTTCTCGTCGATGAGCGCATTCATCGACTTTCTCTCATTTTCCCTGGGAAATTTTCTGTTTTTTTTCCCCCCTCTTTCCTTTTCTTTCCGAGACTCTCCTTTCCTTCTCTCCTTTTTCTTCTCTTTTTCTCTCTGTTCTTATTTTCACTCTCCCCGTTTGTTATTCCGCTCGCGTTGTCTTCCCGTTGATGGAAAGAAGATTGTGATTTATGGTTACGGATTTTTATGCATTTTCACGGGCATAATCAACTCTCTGCGACGGCGTGTTCCGGCTTTGAAGGTAGACGCTGGTGTTTTTCCGAGTCGCTCGCAACGAAGACGCGTTCTTGTCATCTGTTGTCTCTCCTTCGCAACCCAAGCGGGTTGTTTGCCGACTTTTCAATTCGTACTTTTCCCACAATACAATTTTTGGGTATCGTAAACTCGTTGTCACTTTGTGCATATCTGTATTAAACTGGATTATAGAGGGTTAAGGATCTATATAAATTGTTCTGTATAAAAATCTTGCTTAGGTATTGGTTAATTTAATCAGGGTAACGTCTAATTTTTCTTTTCTTTCATACCTTGGGTTAGAATCGATAAAAATCTCAACTCGCCCGTAGAAAGATTGTAGATTAGATCACGTTATAGTATCAGTTGCACTGGTGAATTGAACGATTCATTCTGTGTGAATCAACTTTAACTATTATCACTTTTCTTTGCATGATAACGGCTACAAATTTCGTAGAGTGTTGCATATATTGGTCTTTGGAATGAAAATAGGGTCGGTGCTTCCTCGATTCATTAGCAACGTCGATCATTAGAGGTTCACTGGCTTGTACACGGCGAAATCGCGTTAAAGCACGATAAAACGAAATTAAATAGAGAGAGAGAGAGACAGAGAGAGACAGAGAGAGAGAGAGAGAGAGAGAGGCTGATTAATTGAGCGATGGATATAATTGATCGTGATTGCAACAGTGGACGCGTGCTTCAAACGATTCGGAAGTTTTCCAAGGCGAGTCAAGCGTTCTGCCCGCCGATTTTGAGTTCACCTGTACTTTTGCTCGCTGCCTCGAGAGATTTAATCGAGTGACGGAGAGTACGCGCGCCTGATTCAATTAACGGCGCAAGCACTTGTTACCGTACGTATCGCGCGTCAAAGGAAGAAAGGAGAAACACTGGAAAAAACAACGCGCGATAGGAAAATATTGGAAAATCTGTTCTGTTCTCCGCGCTCTGTATCTTTGTCGATAGAGATCTCGTGTCGAGAATCTCCGCTTCTGGTTTATTATTATTATAGCACGTTTTGTGCAACACGAAGTGGTTTCAGTGGATAAAAATTTCCGTTATCTGCAATTATCTCGTTAACGTGTATTGATACTTCGTTGAACTTTCTTTTTACGTTTTGGCCACAAATCTGTTGTGTTGTCGTTATTTTAATAACGGCAGTAAATGCTACAAAAAAAAACTGCACGACTTGTACCCAGTACGATTCGTCTCGCTGAAAGACCCAGAAGCAACTATTCTGATTTTTTGCCATTAAATTTTATCGATATTCAAACATTTGAATCGATAAAATACAAATTACAGACGCGATCGCTCAGTACCAGACAACGCCACTCCTACTCGGGGTCTACCCCACGCCTCCTCACGAATCACGTGACCCAAATCAACCAATCGCTAATTTTCGTTGCATTAGCGTTGCATTAGCCTCCTGAAGAGGCCCGATTCTCTGGGTTACCCCCCCTAAAATCGCTTTCAGTAATAAAATAATAAAATACATTGATTTTTGGATGAAATTTGATAAAATTCTAGCCTTTATCTACCTCGAATAACCATTATTATTCATCATTATCTAACGTCAAAAATTATTCTCGCCCATTACCATTCAAGTTCATTAATCCTCAATTCAAATTGAAAAAAAAAGAAAAAAATGTCACAAATTCCAATTAAACTCTACTCTATTTGAAGCTTGTAAAGTGAGTCTCTAGTTGATTAACCGATGATTAACAACATCTGACAGTCGTCACTCTCGTCACTTCCAATCACCTAGACGTAAACGTCTTGCACGAAGGGACGTGAACTCCACCAGGAACCAGTGTTCGAAACAAAGGCGCGCAGAGGATGAAGGACTCCTCCGGAGCCGGTCAGTTGATTATCGGCGAATTAGGGGGTTAATGTTGCCGGTGAACGGACCCATTCAATGTTTGTTACCGTATTACAAGACAATTTCCTTCCGACAGGCCATACACGGTGCCTTGGTATCCGGTAGCCCGATAATCACAGGTGCATAATGCGCCTAATTGGTAATTAAAGGTCCCGCCAGTGGCGTATACACCGTGTACTCCCCCCACCCCCTTTCTCTCTCCCTCATCTTGTGTGTCACACTGAGAAGATCATGAAGCGTCACGCAAACCTAATATCGATATTACGCGACAGACGTAGGTCTGAATCAGGCCCCGTGACTCAGAGCCACGTTGCACGTATGTACGTACGTGGTCGATCGTCCGTCAGAGAAGAAGGGAGACGAGTTACGAGAACGGCAATTAAATTGCTGGCGGTCTACCAGTCCAGTTCGCTGGAAATCTGTAATTAGCAATGACCGTGTATAATGATAAAACGAGGATGGGAGAAGACTGTGCACGTGTCCGTCCGTGCACGTTCTTTCTCGCGTGGTTTTAAATCAAGCATTGGCAAGATCCTATTCACGTTTGCACGTTTGCACGTTTTTGTTACGTTCGACGATTTAATTTAAAAATTCAGTGGTTTCGGAATTTTTACGGTACACGAAAAGAATGGTGAGTTTTGTTCATAGGATTGTTTCAGTTGTCGAACGTGTAAAATGATAGGTGCTCGATCGACAAGTATTTTTCTACTCTGCGTTTTCTAGTTTCACGTTTATTTTTAATAAATAACCGACGCCTCCAGTAACAATTTTAATGTCGTTCGGTTTTAATTAATCTAAAACACAATTCGTACGTATTTACTCTTCCCACTATCGTCTATCAATCTTCTATAATTAAATTAAATAAAAAAGAAATGTATTTTATATTTTATATTACAATTTAGAAGAAGAATGGACTTAAATTTCAGGATTTCGTGCCTCTGCGAGATAAGCGTGCGCGTGTCCAAATGTTAGTCTTCTCACTAATGGCTAACAATTAACTCATAACATTTCGTCACTTGCTGTTTCATTGTTAATTCGAATTTAATTAGCCTGTTCCACTCTCTCGGACGATAGTTTCCAGTTAATTATAGAATCGTAGAATTAGCAAATCAGCTTAGCTGCTTTCAGTCGGATGTCAGCCGCGCGATACCGTCGTCGTCGTCGTCGTCGTCGTCGTCGCGACGTAACCGCGCTGGCGTACGAGCGATGTGGCTGGCCGCGTTCCAAAAATCGGCGATACACGCGCGTAGTAAGCAACTGCTACTCGAGGTCGTAGTACAGGGGTGTCCTGTTGGCTCGTTGGGACGGGCATAAATTCCCAGGCCCTCTCGTTTGCTCGGCCTCTGCGTGTTGTACGCTGCGTTTGCACGCTCCTCTTCCCTCTTCTCTCTTCTGTCTCTCTCGATGGTTAATTCCCGTTCGAGGCGTGTATCGACTGTACCGAATATTGTTCCAGCTATTATCGCAATGAATACGCCAGCGAGCGGAAGTGCAAGCGACTCACCGCGATGTCATCGTCGTCGTCGTCGTCGTCGTCGTCGTCGTCGTCTTGGCTTCGTTTTTACGTCTCGACGTGTTCGACTTGCAAACATTAAAATCCGATCTGGATCTTTGCGAAAGTTTATACCTTTATATTTTTGCATTGGTCAGTTCGCGAAATCTGTGTGTGAAAATGATAAATGTTTTAAGCTGTACGTTCCTCTTGTAACTGCGAGTTTCGAAGAATTCTTCTTGTCCTTTGTATGTAATAATTGCAGACATTTAGTTATTTGTAGAATGTAAAATTGTGAAATTTTATTATTTCGCGTCTAGTTTTAATTAAGAATTAAAATCAAAATTTTGTTTTATCTTTAAGGTACTACGATTAGAGGAATTGAATTTTTTCAAATTTATATTTTCGCGAACTTGATCAATGATGCAACGAGCATCATTGTTATACCTTGAATATTTTATTCATTCAAAAGAAAGTTCAAAAGGTAAATGTACAAGGTACGAGGTAATTTACAATTTCACAAAATGAACTTATAATTTAACAACAGTCATGAATAAATACACGGTGGTAACAGATAGAAGAAAGTTGAATCAAAAATATGAAAAAAAAAAAAAAATAGAAAAAACTGCACGACTTGTACGATTCGTTTCACCGAAAGGCCCAGAAGCAACTGTTCTGACTAGGAAATGAAAACGATTTTTTTGCCATAAAATTTCACTGATATGCAAACGTTTGAAATCGATACAAAACAAATTACAGGCGCGATCGCTCAGTAACTAGACGACGCCACTCTTACTCGGGGTCTACGCCACGCCCCCTCGCGAATCACGTGACTCAAATCAACCAATCGCTAATTTTCGTTGCATTAGCGTTGCACCTGAAGAATTAAAATCACTTTCAGTGATAAAAAAACAAGATTACATTCGTTAGTTTCGTCGATAAACACAAACGTGAGTACGACGTTGAGCTTCAAATCCAACGGTCTAACGATCGTTTTCAAAGATCAACCGAAGCATTTTCTTCGTTAATTGAATTTAATCAAACACTCTCAATTTCGCTTGATTACCGCGATACGTCTGCTTAAGCGACGCCGGCTGCACGAGCAACGGTCTTGCTTGTTTTCGAGAAAAAGCGGAACTTAATTAAGAGCATTTAGCCAGTTTTAATCCGGTCGGCAGTCAGTGTATAATACTCCTCCAGCCCGCCACGGAAGGGTTAATCTTTTATTAGCCGGGAAGTGACGTTTCTCTCTCTCTCTCTCTCTCTCTCTCTCTCTCTCTCTTCGTGGAAAGGAGCAGCTTGCAACTTTTTGACGTCGTTCGAAAGACGAATACATCTACGAATCGCTCTTTGCCACGACGTTGTACCACGTTTGTCGTGTCTTGGCGGCAAACTCGAGTCACTTCAAGAAGCTTAAAACTCTCGAAAGTCCTGGCGAGATCCTTAGAGGAAAGTCCTGATCGTCTTGGATATCTTAAAACCCCCCCTCGAGGTTTGATAAATTTCAAAGACGCGTTTAATGTGCAGAAATGTGTGAAACGTTCGAGATACGAATGTAACCCGCTTGTTGAGATCTTCGGTAGTTGAAATTAAGTAATTTATATTCGAGTCCTTTAAACGTAAATTTGAATAAAAAGCCACGAGCCGACTGTCCAGCATCTTACGAGATAATGCAAAATTGTAACTAAATGCGAATGTTGAAAAAAATTCTTAAATTAATCAAACTCTCGAGATTCTCGAGTTCAGTATTCAAACTTTGCCAGTGTGTTCTATCAACTTCATCGAGTTTCTTTATGCGCAGTTTTGATTCTCGCAATCAATTCGTTTCGTGAATTGTTGCAGGTATTTGCAGCGTTCAATATTGAATATTTTTGGATGGTAAACTTTTCTTAAAGATGAACGAATATTTTCCCACAAAGGAAATTCGTGACTCTGTATTTTTGTTACAACTAGACTGCGTCATTCGTAGGACAAAAAATCTTAAAGCACAAAATTTCACGGATGAACGTTGTACAAAATATTCGAGCTAAGTACAAAGCTTTTTTATTATTGCACGATACGTAATACATCTTTGTTTCTTAAACATATACACCCTTGAAAATATCGATTTTTAGTCAAGGGCTGTCTAGCCCTGTCAATTTATTTCTCAGTCTTATTTCTGCTCATCGAAATTTCGAACAGCGAAGAAGTTGGCAACTGTACACAGAGATTCGAAGCGATTCGAGGTGTCTTAGGTCCCCATCGGCGAACAAGGTGGGGTTTCTATTTCGACCATCGGTGCCGTCCCTTTGTTCGCTCGTGGCTCGCAGCCTGTTAATTCGCTATTTACAAGCACGTGTCCGTTAATTCAGTCGCCGCTTTGGGTTTAATAATCGCGGCGGAGGTAATCCGCGAGAGGTTATTAAAAAGGCAGAGCGAAACTTCAATTCAGCCGTTAAAAAACGGAACCGCGGTTGCCGCACACTCGCTCTCGCCCCCCCTTTCTCTCTCTCTCTCTCTCTCTCTCTGTCCCTTCGAAATAAAGTCCACCGAATAAAGAGCGTTCATTTGCATGTACGTGCCGGCGAATAAACAGCCAAGACCTTCCATGCGCGCGTGTGTGTGTGTGTCTGTGCGCCTGTGTGTATTTTTTTGCGCGCAGCGCGAAGTATTCGGGACAAGCTTGCGTAAATTGGTGGCCGAGATTTGTCTCGTTGCTCGTCGGAAATTAATTCTTCGGACGTTTTACGACAATTGCTTTGCGGAAGTGTTTTCGAACGCCTGTTGAAAGTTTTTCTTCCTTTTTTTTTTTTTTTTTGAAATATTCCACGCGCGTTGCGCGTGAAATATCGCGTTGCTTCGTTAACGCGGTACGCAACGAATGAGGTACAAAACAGCGTGATTATGGCGGATGAAACTCGAAACAAGCGTAAAAATTTCAGCGGAAGTTACGAGATATTTAATACAAGTTTACACGTGGAGATACGAATGGCGTGATTACGCGGGTAAAACTTGAAACAAACGTATATAATTTCGGTAGAAATTTAACGTCGGTATGTACATATGTGTTTCGCAGGGATGGTAAATGTATTCGCAACAGCTAATTGTCCATGAAAAATATCTGTAAAAAGTTTCTATAAAAATATGTTACTTAAATATATAATACTAAACGATATAATACAGTGTAAATATTTGCACACGTCCGCGAAATAAACTATTGTATTAGAAATTTTGTTTTATTTTATTTTGAAAGTTTATACGTAAGATACGAATATATAATAGCGTGATTGGGTAAGTAAAACTTGAAACAAATATATATAATTTCGGTAGAAATTTAACATCAGTATCTATGTTTCTTATTGTAAAAGTTTTTAAACAACTAATTATATTCGTGAAAAATATCTGTAGAAAGTTTCTATTAACGCTCAATGTATAACATGATATTACATAACAATGATGTAACAATATTAAACACTTTAACATAATATAAATATTTGCATACGTACGCGAGAAACTGGATATTAGAAATTTTGTTTTACTTTATTATATCGAACAGTTGATTATTATGAGATCAGAGTGGAAGTTTCGATACCGAAATACCACTGGGAGTGGTGGAAAGCTAGAGTAAGGAAAAGAACACAACGGAAGCTCCAAGCTTGGTTTTTTTCTTTCTTCAACTCTGCTGCTTTTTTTTTTTTTTTTTGACGTTAAAAATGTAACCAGGCTTGGATAGAACTTTCCCGTTTCAATTTTACGCTAAGCATCTCGAATTAAAAGTCTGTTTGCATATTAAACTTAAGGAGCGAGACACAAGGATCACTCCATTGCCTCGCGATATGAATATTTATACCGTTAATGACTAAACTGCAAATTTTCTTACGTGCATTTTTTTACGTTTCTAGAAATATGACTGAGAAAGAAAAAAAGAAGAGTAGAAGTTCGTCTATTGCATGCTACGATTGACGACCGTGTTTTGTATATTTTATATGTTTTGCCATAAAAATCCGAAATCTACTGTCCATTCAACGTGGCAATAAATTCAACATTGGAAATATCAAAATGGTCCAAATGATCATTTTCGTTAGATATGAAACAGTGTATTTTTGGACGCTTGAATGATTCTTCGTAAAATATATAAATAGAAGCTCGTGTACCCTATTTATAACTGTTACAAAGATTTTCTGTTTCTTTCGCTTTAACATCTCTGATGGAAATTTTATATTTTCTAACGTTGAACAAGACAATGCGTGTCTAGGACAGGGCGGTTACCAATTTCACGGTTACCAAAGTCCTGCGAATTAGGACTTCTGTCACTCTAGGACCCATCTCACAATCAGTAACGGCACAATAGAAATAATAGCTGTAAAGTATTTCCCAGAATTTTCAACTCCGATCGGATGGCTCTTAGTTCACTTTCAAAAGAGGGTAATAAATCAAGGATTTGGGCGTTAAGACGAACAGATTCGGATTTTTCACAGAAACACTAGAAACTGTTTGCTGTTTTAGGTCTGTCGTATCTAAAGACAGTCGAGGAGATTTACATTTCAATGCGTGTAGTCTGGTCTATTCGAGAGACGCCCTCCTCTTTTGAACAGTCTTCTGCGTTTGACGGGGTTTGTCACTGTGCTTTGTCAGCTTTCGGGACCCGTCACTTTCCTCCAGCCTTCCTAAATCGACTGTCTAGCCTAATAGCTCAATTGCCACTCCTTCTTCTCTTTCAGACAAACCTCGCAAACCGGAATTCTAAACAGCCTTAAGAACGTCCCACTCGAGAGAAGCCGTATTTTGGCAATTGTCGGATGAAGAAGAATGGAGAAACAGGAATTTGAAATACCTCTCGTTTGTGTTTATCAGAGTTTCAGCTACGTGCAGCAGAATTTTGATAGTTAATTTAATTGGTATAATTGAATTCATATAATGTTGTCGAGTTACAAGTGGACGAAGGATTTAATTGATTGTCAGTTAAATCAAAATGTATTTAAAAATTTTACTATAATTGTAATTAATTTCACTGTGATCTGTAATTAATTTTAAATCAATTAATCGAAGGGAGAATCGATCAAACTGAATTTGGTATCAGCGAGTGTCCCAACCTTTCAAATGCGTGGCAAATTTACGAGTTTACCACATTCAAAATTATTAATTACGCAACATAGAACGCAGAAATTCATTTGACTCCTTGACATATAATGAAGTCATGCAGTTCCCAAGTTGAAGTCGACAATGACGTTTCTGAGACGTTCGCAATACGTACATAAGTATGTAAAAAGATATTTTTCGACATGCTTCATACTCGTTTCAATGCTTATATATACTTCCAAGTTACCCACTTCATTTAATTTAATTTAATTCAATTAATTTCATTTAATGAAATTCCTATATCGAGGGATTAACGTTCAAAGTGTGAATGTACATATTATCCAAATCCACTCCCCCCCCAACAATTGCGAGAGAAAGAGAGAAGAAGCCATTGTCCGTTCGATAATTCCCAGCGTGTTGACGTTTTTCGAGCAAAGGGTATTCACCGAGAGACCTCGAGGTTGCCGTAATAACGACGCGGGTCACGACGCGACAGTCCAGTCTGGATGGTAATGCGTGTATAAATCAGAGCGATATCAGAGCGGCGGCTTGTTTCACGTGCGGCAACCGAGATGCATTGCACCCATGGTGGGTGGGTGGAGGGGGGGTGAGTGGCGCAGGGTTGCGGCCGCGGCTGTTTATGGTCGTTGAAGTGAGGAGAAACCGTGGCCTGGTCAAGCCCGGGACTTCGACCACCGGCGCGGAGTTGGACCTTAATTGAAACCTACGTTCAATTAGACCCGTCTTAACGATCGTCCGCCGCCGCCTTGTCCGCAGATTGTACATACAGTTGAATTTTACCGCGTTCCCTCCTTGTGTGGATTAGCTTCGTTCAAGGAATGTTTGCTCCTACGAATGACAGTTGGTTCGTCTAATTTTCACACGTTTAGGATTGTTGACCTCAAAACTTTGGCTGGCTACCTTCGCGCGCAGAAGGATTCGGATTTGTCTAGTGTGCGTGTGTGCGAGTAGGTTGGTGAAAAGAAAGTTAAACGAAGAGCGTGGGCGAATTTCTTCAGTCTGTTGATTCTTTTGTCGAGGAAATTAGTTCCCACTTTGTGCAAGCTTCCTTCAATTTTACCAGCTAATCCTGAAGAGATCGCTCTACCGGTCACGACCGGCCCGCGGGTCGCCAGTTCGCCACCCCCGGTTTAGATGGTTCTTGGAAGGTCTTCTTCCTGTTTGGAGAAGATTTTATCGGCGATTATTACGGTAGTCTTAGTATATCAATTTAATATATTTAATATGTAAATTTATTGCATTGATTATAAGATAATAATTTATATAAATTTGACATTTATGGTGTATTAGAGTGATGAATATATGAGGAGGCTAAGTTAGGTCAGGTTTAGATGATTTTTGGAAGGTCTTGCTGTTCGGACAAAATTTTGTTGATTTTTATTGTAGTGTTTATATTTATTGTATAAATTTAGTACATTAGAGTGATAAATATACGAGGAGGTTAAGTTAGGTTTAGATTAGCTGCTATAATCATACGTAGAAAATATAGATTATACGATGCAACACTTGTTTGATGAATTTATAACAGTAGGCAAAGACAGACTATCATATTGGTTTCAGTAGAACTCGTTCGTGATGGCTGTTACAATAAATTGAAACATTCTACTCATAAGAGTAAAATTACATTCACAAAGTGTTCTGATACTACATTTTAACAATGTAAAATAATTAGTTGAAACATTTCGACGACAAAAGATAGACAACTATGTTCGATATTCTACTTAACAATATAAAAGCGTTTAAACAATTTTATTTCTCAACGCGGTTTTCTAACAAAGTAAAAATGTACAAGGTACGGAAAACGTGCCAGTAAAATTCGCATTAAAGACGGAAAAAAGAAAAGTAAAAATATGCAAATTCTCGCTTGCGGAGCACGAAATTTTCCGAATTCCATTGGCCACGTTTCCAACGGGGCACCTGTTCAAGTCGAATTATTTAAGATCAAATTGGCCTGACACGGATAACACACAGAATTCCGGTGGCCTGTTATCGCTTGCTTGCGCAAATAAGACGGCGGTTTCTATCTGCCGCGATTACCGTTTCAATATATTTCGCGTTATCTATTCGGAAACCTTCGGCGTTCGTTTTATATTTTTCACCTCGAGTCGCGTCGCTGTAACACGCTGCTCGTTGCTCGAGTAAATCGTAAATTCCGTGTAAAGCGCTTGCCGTTTTCTCGCCGATTTAATCTCCTCGAGGTTGAAACGCATCGAGGTTAGGAAAAGATGGAATTATTTTTTCATCTTTCTTTTATTCATTCCACCGTTTACGGATTTCATGAATTTCATTCCGTTTTCGGATTTCATGAATTTCATTCCGTTTTCGGATTTCATACGAAACAAACTGCGATGATATCTTGGAATTATTATTAGAAACGTGTGGCCAGAATTTTTCGTTCGAATTGAGTTGTTGACGAGTGAAGAAAATCCTGCCTGTGATTGTTTTAAATTATAGTGTATTATATATATATAAACAAAAAAACATTGCTAAACTGGGATCTTTTATTGTACTTAACTAGAGATAATGTCATTTACAAGCTCAAGATACGAAAGATCAATCTCAAAAAAAAATAACTCCTATTGTTAGCTCATTAAATACTAACATCGAGAATGATGGAGCGGATAATATGAAATTGTAACATTTGTTCGCTTGTTTCTCTCCTAACAAGATGAAAAGATTTTAAAAAACTAGTTTTGCCCAAATGGGCCATTTATTTCGAAAGTGCGAAAATCGAGATTTATAGTGTAAATCTTAAAATGTTCGTTTGCTTTAATCCGAATTGAAATTTCGTTGCTAAATGGAATCGCAAGCGCTTCTTCGAAGTATCACGAAGTGAAACAGAAGAGAATGGACTTGCATCGCTTTCAAAATAAATGGCCCGGGTACGTCCTCGCGATAAATATTTTCGTAACTCTTCCAAAACACCTTCGGGACCGATGTTGAATCTTACAAGCGACAACGTCCGACGTCTCATTACCGGTGCTGATAAAATTTCAAAATGCCTCATGTATGAAACACGTTGTGCACGATGGCGCGCAGAGTATTTCCCGCGCGATGACTGTTCAAATTTCTTCTTTCAATACCGGAGACGCCGTTAATCGTTAAAGTTTCAAAAGGAAACTTGGTTTAACCTCCTGCGCTGGAATGACGTGCCACGCACGTCGAGAATTTTTTGTTCCAAAATTGTAATTTTCTCAGTTTTAAGTACATCTATAAGTTAAACAAATAATAAATTTACTACTTCTCAATAATTTCCAGTGATGTCATATCGACGAGTTCGAAAAGAAAGCGACGAATTATCGTATACGGTTTGGTCACTCGTTATGGTCCGCAATCAGTTGTCACTCGTTATGGTCCGCAATCAGTTGCCAGCGCAAGTGGTTAAAGGCCGAGCCTCGAAGGTGGAATTTTGTGGAAACGAAAAAAAAAAGTGTTTCGCGGAACACGCCCGTGGTTCTTGCCCGCGAGAGCGCAGTACGCGATATCTGCGTGACGTAAGCGCGCGAGGTCACGAAATGCAGTGGTACGCTAGTACTCTACGACCGAGCCACGGGTTTTGATAGCCTGTTTCACTCGGTTCCTGAGAAACTGACTTTTTCGGGCGTCGCGTCCCGGGTGGTGACGGTTCCCCGGACGACCTTTCCGAGCGTTCTGGGAAAAATTGCGGCTCCTCTCTCGTCTTGCGCAAACGTTTACGACGTTTCGTAACGTTGGAACCTTCGCGTCTTCGTTCCTTTCCGGTTATCAGCTTGCTGGTGGTTCTCGGAATTTTATGCCGAATGTAACCGTACTTTTTATTTTATCGTATAAAGCCTCTTGGCGGAGGTAAAATTCATTTCTCAAGCTGTTCCATTTTTATATTTCATGTGAGATAAACGTGCAAATAATGCAGCTGGTTGACTTTTGCGACGTGAGAATAATCGATGTTATTTGTGTATTAAAATTTAATATACTGAATTGATCGTCCTTCCTGTAATTAAAAATTAAATTACCACAAGTTCTAGTGAATTTCCGTTTGCATTTTTATTAGCCAGAAGACGTCTCAAAGTATGTAAAAATGATTGTATATAGTATTGGAATATTAATGATTAAAATTAAAAAAATTTTCGAAACGTTCTTAATGTCGAAAACGAGTGTTATGTCGTGTCGAAAATACTCACGCTCTCCCTTGAAATTTACGTGTGAAAATTGCATTAAATTATCACGATATTCTATTATGATAATGTATAATGTATATAATAACGTACAATTACTACGATATTACTGTACGATTGTATAATAACGTTATAACATTTCATCACAGATCCAATAATTAAATCGTGAATTTTCACGCAAATTCAGATTTCTGTAAATAAAGCGTAGAAAAGAGGGACGAGATGGAACATTTAATCGTCAATTGTTAATTAATTGTTAATTATTGTTTATCCCCCCAATGGGGGGTAGAATAGGCCCAACATAATCCCTGCCTTTAGGAAGATGAAAGACTCGACATTTCTTCACACCTTACGCGTTACACGTTCCGTGCGTTTCTGTATCTTCAACTTTCTTAATCAAAAATGAAAACAAATTGATTTAGCGAACCAAAAGGACACATTCACGCGGCGTCGTTAATCGATCGTTGGCTTTACGTTGGCTTTCGAAACCTTCGACTGGAAAAAAAGAAAAAAAAAAAATATGTCCCGAGGAAAATCATATTTCGGAATTTTCGTGGTGATCGCGCGGGCAAAGTCAAGAGCGCGCCCTGACCGGCAACCATTGTCCTAAGCCCTAATTGAAGCGTACATTCAATTAGACGCGCCTTAACGACCGACAACACACCTGTAGAGCATGCATCCACCTCGCTCTACGCCCGTTATCAATCACGATCGCAATCAGGCGTCCGTTTTTGCATTCGTGGAACACGCGCACGCGTCGCCGGACGAACGCGATTATCGTAAATCATACTTATCCCGATTTTTTCCTGCCCGTTTCGCGAGCCTGCAGTAAGGGAAATTACGAGCCCTGAGCACAGCTCTGAGGGAGGTCGAACGAATCTCGTCTTAACTCGTTCGGGAAACGTATTTTTCCTTTTTTTTTTTTCTTTTTCTACGACACTCGTTGGAATTTACCATCAACGGAACGAAAATTCTTGCTTAACCCTCGGCAAAGGTTGTTAACTTGCCATTTGTCGGTTTTTTTAAATGTGACAATTTCCTTGTTTACAGAAAGATAGTATTGTCTCTGTAATATCTCCGTGGTTTTTATATTATATAAATTGTGCCGATAATTAAGTTGTAATCTCGAGGAGTTGTTTTTGCTCAGAATTCGCCTGATCAAGGAAGGAACGACTCGTCTGCAGAAATCGAGGGACGAGCGCACTTGGAGAAAAAGTTATTTCGGTCGGTGTGTTAGCAACTTTTACAGTAGACTGGTGTTCGATCGATTTTGCTTGTCGGGGGGAGTTTCGTTCGGGGTTGGATGGAAACGTGGCGAGTCGTGGAAGATTGTTTCGGGGCAGTGATATTAGATTTCGCGTCTCGGAAAGTTTTCGACCACCGTTCGATTGCTTTTTCTTCGGAACGTGCACGGCAAACGCGAAGATCATCAAACTAGGGGGTAGTTTGCATTCCTCGAGTTTCGTGTACGAGATTGTCTTTGAAACAGCGTGGCTTAACGTGGTGACGCGTTTTTCTTTTCGTAATAATTGTTTTTTATTTTTTTCTGTAAGCAAATGTACGAAGCTTCGTATCGTGCAGTAGTAGTAGTAATTCTGTATCTTCAAATATTCGGAATAATATTCAACGAAAGAAGGAAAGTCTTTTCGCACTTTAAGTTTGTGAAACTAAAAATTTTCTAAACTAAACTTCTCCACGTTCTATTTTAATTTCTTTTCAATTTTTTTTTTGTACTTCGAAATTTTGATGAAAAAAAGGGGACAAGAAAGAGAAAGAAAAATTCTTCATTGAGAAACAGAAGAATTTAATTTCTCTAGTTTTCTCTAGTAATAATTCATCGTATCTTCCGTAAACGTAGAGAAGAAATCATTGATTTAATTCTCTTCCTTTTCTACCAAAAAAAAAAAAAAAAAAAAAAAAAAAAAAAAAAAAGATTATTTCAAAACATCGAGATTCTTTTTTCCAAATTTTATTCGAGAATTGCAAGAAACAAGACAGATGTCAAGGGTTGAAAATGGAGGACGAAAGCGACTCTCCCACAATGCAAGTTACATGTCGCGTTATTAACATTTCTCGGGCATCTGCATAACCGTTCGTTACACGGGAACAGGTTTCACGCTAATTCGCGTTAAAGATACGTTATCGGAATCGGTTCGATTGACGATCGGTACGTGCGGCTAAAGTGGCGGTTTTGCGCCGCCGGACACTTTCCGCGGCCCTCGTTCCGCTCGCTACTTACGCCAAACAAACTGGCCTGCTCGAATTAATTTAATCGACGATCGAGATTACGCGAAACAGCCCCGGGTGAGGAAGATACCGAAGAGGGCAAATTGCATCTCGTTGCACCTGGTGGGAGCTCTACGCTCGGAGGAGAAACTCGACGATTTTCCACCGTTTCTTCTCTTCGAAAACTGTGAAAACTCGAGCTTTGGAGTTTTGGAATCTCAGACGAGGGCCTTTGAATATCTCCCGTTTCATGATCTCAAAATTGTATAATTTTAATTAAATGTAGAAATATTGCTGAATAATACGAAACTTGATATATATTAGTTCGTATAAATATTTTATAGCATAAATATATTAGTAACGAATACCTTTTCCACATACTGTATGCTGTATATTTTTTTCTTAAGGACAGTGCGTGACTCTCTTATATTATTCTCAAAATTCGAACTCTGATCGACAGTCTGAAATGTAAAAATGTTCTCTACCAGTTGCGCGATCCCGACCGTACGATCCAAATAATAGCAGATAGAGAATCGTCGAACAATGAAAACGGAGATAGAGAGAGAGAGAACGATCCCCCTCCTTCTCGTGGAAGATCGGTTATCCGGGGTTTCCGGCACGGAGAACGTAACGACGGAAACGAGACTTTCGACGAAAACGAACGAACGTGCGTCGTACATTCCGTGCGGTGGTTCGCGAGCCGGTGCAGGATGCAAATAATAATAACGCGAGAAGATAAAAGGCCCCCCCCTCCCCTTCCCTTCCGAAAGAGTTGGCCGATCCTGAAACCTCTCGGGAACCGGGTCAACAGCCGGAAGTACAACCGCGGCGAACGTCTCTCGAAGAAAGCACGCCCTCCTTCTTTCTCTCTTTGTCTCGCTCTTTTCTCCTGTACTCTTCTTCCTGTTGCCCGACTCTGCGGCACCGCGCCACAGCCTCGTTTCTTACTCTTTCATACCGGTGCACGTGCGTGCGATCTTACCTGGCCCTCTGATGGTATTTCGTGGATCTCGGCTTTACCAAATCGCTGTCGTGATGTTAGGCAGCGAACTGCGA
Organism: Melipona quadrifasciata; assembly: GCA_001276565.1. Lineage (NCBI taxonomy): Eukaryota > Metazoa > Arthropoda > Insecta > Hymenoptera > Apidae > Melipona > Melipona quadrifasciata. Next base: position 1,916,297 of record KQ435922.1, read on the forward strand.
TCTTGTTTTTTCTTTTTTATTTTCTTTTCTTTTTTTAGAAGATTTTTCGGGGATTTAGCATTGATTATAATATTATGTTACAATACTGCGTATTAATACCTAGATACTGTAATATTATATTATAATATTATGCTATAATATACTATACTGATACTGATTACTTACTATTACATACTACAGTATTGTACTACTGTTATATATTAGTGTACGTATATACTACGACATTAACTACAACATAGACTTACTAAACATGTACAACTGAATACAAACTATAGTATTATGTCGCAGTGTAACATAATATATAATACTATAATATAATTAATATATAATACTATAATATAATTGCATATTACAGTACTAGACTACAATATTATGTACTATTACGTAATATAATATTATGTAGTACAATATTACATACTATGACAATACTACATACTAGTACGTATTACGATATTATACTATAATACATAGTACTACATTGCACACTACTATAATACATAGTATTACATTGCACACTAGTATGTAGTATAGTATTACAATGCTACATATTACTGTATAATACGATATTATATACTACAGAGTACTGGGCTACAACACTACACACTACACACTATAATATTAGTTACATGATACTACTATAATACTATGATATATTTTACAGTACTGCTATAATATTACAATACACACCATAATACTACTATGATACAACTGTTACATATTATGAAACTGTACTACGATATTACATATTATCATATACTACGACACTGTACTATAATACTATATTGTAGTATTATATATTATACTGCAATAGTATACAATACTTAATAACATGCGCATAAAATGCAAATGATCAATTCATAATTCATAATTCATCGTGAAAAAAGCTTGATGATAAATACACCCTCACAACATCGATAACATGCTAATAATCATCGATTTTCCCTGAAGACAATGCCGACCTCAATTTTCCCGTCGCGAAACCACCCCATCGACTGTCGCGCATCATCGTTCACGAATTTTCCATTGAAATTCAGGCGCGCGTGGAGATTTCGCTGCTAAGAGCGGGCATGTTCACCGCTGGATGGTTTTACTGGCTCGAGACTCGAGACCAGATTACAATCTTCTGCATCTCATGGAAATTTATTCGATGATTTTAATAAAATATTTCGGGTCACCGGAGGGTCGGGTGCGAGCTTCTCTCTCTCTCTCTCTCTCTCTCTCTCTCTCTCTCTCTCTCTTGTCGCTTGAATTATTGTCGTGTACCCGGTTCAACTTTTCAACATCCAAGCCCGCTCTTTCTCGCGGCCCCCCGCTTTCCTTTCGTTAAACCACGAATAATTGGCCACCAGAGAGATTCTATCCGAACTCCGTAGAGTCGATGTGCTCGAAAAAAAAACGTATAATTCGCGGCCAACTATTGTTTTATGGATACTTTGGAAACTTCCGGTTGGAAAATTGTGAAACGCTGTAACGTGGAGAGCT
>KQ435922.1:1924426-1940843 GCA_001276565.1 Melipona quadrifasciata
TTACACGATTTTCAGTCTCGTAAACGCGGGGATCAATTTGAACGAAGTTTGGAATTTTCTTCTTTTTTTTTCTGAAAAAAATTGCTTTCTGGAGTGTCGAGGTTTTCTTTCTGTTTTTTTTTTTTAATGCGATTTCTGTGACAATCGATTGTGACTGTACCTCTGTAACATTACGCAGATTGGATTTTACATGTGATACTTCGTGCTATTGTAGTGGAGTTGCATTTCATAGAAAATTTCGATAAATTTCGATTAATAGTGACGTATTTGATCGTAAATTCTGAAGCACGTGATCCATTTATTGGTCAAAATTTACGACGAAAAAAAAAAAAAGAAAAAAAAAAGAGTACTCGATCTTTAAGTTACTTGTGACAGGATTATTTCAAGCTCAAGTTGACATGGAATTAAACGGAACGAGAAATTGTCCGTGAAATATCGCGTATTTGACTTGAGATTAGATATTTCGAACGCTCTCAACATCCCGTCTCCTCGGGTTTTTCCTCTCTGAATCAACCCTGATGAGGGATAATCTGAGGAAAGGAAAATTAGTCGTTCCCAGTAAAATCGCAAACAAACGCAATCAAGTTGCTCCTTTACCATTTTTCTTTTCTTTTTTTTTTCTTTTCGCTCCTAATGAGACTCCTCCTTGCAGCTGGCAAGGAGAACGCGAACGAAGAGTGGAGAAAGAAAGAGGGAATTTTCGGAAGGAGGTGCCGATTCGAGCGGGGTTTCGAGTGGCAATTAGAGCAATGCCGGATTATTATTTACTGGCATTCGCACTCTCTCTCTTCCTTTCTTCAGCCCTTCTTCTCGTTGAGTTGATCCTTCCTCCTTCTTTTCTTTCGTTTCACCGGCCTTTCTGCCCGTTCGTTAGAAATCACATCGAGTCCTCCGCTTGAGCAAGGTGCTCTCGTTTATTAAGGGGCACCCTATTCGCGCTCGGACCGAGTGGCTGTCAGCGGGGAAGAAAAAACGCTGAGAAATCGAAGAGCACGCACCGACGCTACGTTTTCTTTCTCGACGTTTTGTGATTATAAAAAATATCAGAGATACGTTGATTAAATTTCGTCTACTTTGTCAATTTTAAGACTCGAAGCTTCTAAGAATTAGAAGCCTTGCAATTTCATCGAAATTTGACTGAAAAATGGCGAAAAGTAAAACGGAACATCATGGACGCGTGTAGATATAAAAATACAGAAAGAAAGAAAAATGGAGAAAAGTGAAACGGAACATCATGGACGCGTGTAGATATAAAAATACAGAAAGAAACAAATAGAAGATCAAAAAGTAGAAAAATTGAAGATCAGTTCGAGCCGTGTGTTAAATTTCGGGAAGGCCCAGAAGCAACTGTTCTGACTTTTTTGCCATAAAATTTTATCGATATGCAAACATTTGAATCGATACAAAACAAATTACAGGCGCGATCGCTCAGTAGCAGACAACGCCACTCCTACTCGAGGTCTACGCCACGCCCCCTCGCGAATCACGTGACCCAAATCAACCAATCGCTAATTTTCGTTGCATCAGCGTTGCACTTGAAAACGCCCGATTTTCTGGGTTATTCCCGCTAAAATCACTTTTTGTGATAAAAAAAAAAAAAATCCGGTCGTCAACGAAAGAACAAAACAAGTTAGAAAAATCTCCCCTCCCTCCTACTGTCATTGAGACCTGCTGTTTCTCGGATAACAGGAGGTTGGACGATCTTTTTATTGTCACGGAATTCCTCGTCGGTGCATTGTCCCGCCGAGAATACGGCGTTGTTTCAGCAAAATCGTAACTCAAGGTTATCCTTTTGTACGAGGCACAATTGCGCCAGAGCTTCTCTCTATAGGATATCCCCCTCTCTCTCTCTCTCTCTCTCTCTCTCTCTCTCTCTCTCCTCTCTGCCGCACCTTGCACACCGTGAACCTATCATTACTCCGTCCGTTTCGAAGACGCGCAACACGTGCGCGTTTTTTCACACCGACGTCAACCACCGCGGCCACTTAGAACTTTCGTTCTGTCCCGCCATATGTTTCGAAATTCAACGATTCGGACGATTTCTACGTTTCGAAATTCGGCCGATCAGAAGCTGAAAAAAATGTTCTGTTCTTCTTCTTGCCTCTTCTCGAGGGACCACCTTCTCTCTTGGCGACGAGACGTGTTCTCGCAACACGAGCGCGACAAAGAGCCTACGCGGCGATGATAAGTCGCTTGTTTTCTACGACTTAGCGAAAAAAGCCTGTTACAAAGGCTTGGAGAGGACGCTTAGATGGCGGTGTGATCGTGTTTGAAGTTCCATCGCACGTTCGTTCTTCGGAGAATAGTTTCGTTCTGCCAGACGTGTAACAATTAGACGTCGGATCGTTTGCAATTCGAATTTTTAGTCTTATTTGAATTTTATGAGATTGATGCGAATATTTCGTGCACACATAGAGCGGAGTGCATATTTTATTGCTATTTTAAAGTCATAGTTTTTGTAGATGAGAATGGTACACTTTTTTTTTTTAAATACTCGCGTTACAATTCAATTATCAGCAGTATTTTTTCATCATCAGATCTCAGTGAGATTTTTCTTTTACCACCAAGCTTCAAAAAAATGTTCGCACGAAACACGCAAAATGATAATTTCAAATTCACATAATGAGCTCTTGTTATATTGCAACGTGTGTTTCAGGAAAACGAAATGTTGCAATCCAACAGAATCGATATTTCGGAAAACAACACGTTCGTTAACTCCATAAATTGGAAAGGTGCAGAAAAATGATGTTGCAGATGCTATGCACGGTTTGAATCTATCTTGAAATTTGCCACGAAGACAAGTTTATTTCTTGAAACTCAGACACTAGAACAACCGAGGATTAAACCAAAATTAAGAAATTTCCATTAGAGACACTGAAGTAAAGGAATTGAAATAACATTATGATATAATGGAGTACGCAAGCTTTTTTGCGAAAAATTATTTAAATCACTAAAAATACGCTGCTTCGCGTTTGCAAAATTTCCAACAAAAATCATCAATTGGTCGTCGATTAAAAATCATAAATTTTGACCATTTACGCTTTTATTATTCTATTATATTATTCTATTATTATATTTATATTTTATTATATTAGAAAGGAGAGCCCGTTTCTCCGCCACCAGCTGGAGAAAGATTTTGTACGAACTCGAAAGAAAAAGATGTTTAAAACACGCGAAGAGCAGTGAGGGAGAAAGGGGCAGGAATCACATAGACTCGAATTACCGTCAGCGTATCAGCGTAGGCTACACCCTGTCTGGTCCCCGTTTCGTCTGAGAAGCGTTGCCACGAAACTGGTCCCCAGGTTGTAAACAGGGGAAGCAGAGGGGTCCGGAGGGGGTGGAGAAGAGGAGCACCTGGCAGCCGTGCACAGGTAGCAGACTGGCCTTTTGTCATCCTCGAAGCCCTCCCACGTTCCACCAGCCACGGAAACTTCTTCCTTTCGAACCTTTCGATCGTCTTCTTTGTGCCACGGACACAAACACAGGAGGATGAACATCTGGTGAAAGCAGAACCTTTCCAGCCGACGACGACCAGCTGCTGGCTAGTCGCCGCCATCCCTCTTTGACGCCCCTGTCCACCTTTCATTGTCCGTCAAATACCCTCTGCGTTCTGTTTGAGGAGTAACCGGAGCATAATGCTATTTGTTTCGATAAGTAATATCGATAATAGCGGGACGGGGAGCTTTTTTCGTTGCTCGAGGGAGCTTTTAGGTTAGGATCAGGCGGAGTCGAGGGATGATTTTGGCAGAAAAATTAAAGTGCAAGGAGATGGAAAAAAAGATTTGGAATCCAATCAGGAAGATCAGTCTCTGTTTTATATGTTTTATTTATTTAAAATTATTCAAGTCTCTATATAAGTGTGAAAAATGTGTAGAAATTCACATGAATATGTAAAAATTGAGATATTGTAAATATTATTGTAATTTCTATATATATATATATAGTATATGTACATTTCAAATCTATTTTAAATTTGAACAGTGTAATTACAATGGCTAGACAGTACTAATGAAATTTGAAACTATTTTACGTAAAAGTTGAAAATTGTTTTGGTACAATTAGTACAATTTTTCAATATGCATAATTTAACATTCGGTACAGTATATATTGTTAAATTATGACCAAAAAGCACCAATGTTAAAATTTAACCAAATTTGGTTTACAATTTAAAATTGGTTTAAAATATAATACACACTATATACGTAACAATTGTAATTGTATAATTTTAATAACTCTTCTACTACATTCTTTCATCATTTTATATTGATTGATCGTATCACACAAAATTCCACATTTTACAAAAATTGTTGTACTTGAAATGACTATTATAATTATATCATAATAAAAATTATACACTTTCAAACTTTTATCAGCCACTTTTATCAGTGCACAAAGGTTCTTCCACGACAAGTGCTCCGAATACTTTCGCGATCCATCTCAGAGGATTAATTCGACAAACGTGTCATTCACTATGATCGGGGTATAATCGATCTCGTTACAGATATATGTGTGTAATACACGGAGCGTGAATTTCTTCTTCCTCGCGCGTGAATTCCTTTCACGCTTCGCAATCGTTACGTCACGGAGTCGATGGCACCCTGTCACCTTGAAGCTCGTGTCACCGATCTTTCTTCCGTCTAATTGGACAGTGGTTGCGCAAATGTCCGTGATCGGTATCTCGCTAGAATTCTTCCTAGGTGGAATGGAATGGAATACGTCCAGGCGACTTCACCTTCGAGGCCTCCAGTCGCCGTCAGTCTTGCCGGCAGCAATTAAAAATGTTGCTCTCGCGAGTCGTTCGACCTCTCCTCCAAGAGGCGCGACTTTTCACCGCGAGGATAATGAAATCGCGGGAGGGGGGTGGCGGAAGGAACCGCTCGACGATTAACGCGTCACTCGTTATTCTGTCTCGTTAGACGGAACTTTGGACTGGAGGGCTTTTTATATGGAATTTGTGGACGAATAAACACGCGTCGAGTCGGTTTGGAAGGGTAAAGATCGAAGTGCCGTTTGATTATATAATTTTGCAAATATAATTGTAACAGTTTGTAAAATTGTAATTTTGTTACAGTAGGTGTATGTATGTTTTCTAGAGAAAAGATATAATTCAATGGAATTAACCTTCTTTAACATGGTGTAAATAAATACCTTCGTTTTGATCGTTTTATTTTTGCTGCTTCGTTGTGGTATTTCAATAATACACATTACAAAAAAAAAAGAATACAATAAAATACGATGTTTAATAGTTATATCGAGTTTTAAGCATTCAGAAAATATTTTTGCTACAGTCCTTTTTGACGAGATCGATTCAGAACGATGATCTTCGCATTACAAATAAAAAAATAACAAATTGCTCCGGTTTCGTGAATATTCTCCAACTGCTAACTTTTAACATCGGTCAAATGATCGATTCTGAAATAAAGATCTTGTTTTACGAAAAAAGAAAAAGATACAGGTAATTGTCAATTTAGGAAATATATAAAAACTGCACGACTTGTACCCCAGTACGATTCGTCTGAGCAATTGTTCTGACTTTTTCGCCATAAAATTTTATCGATATGCAAACGTTTGAATCGATATAAATTACAGGCGCGATCGCTCAGTAGCAGAACGCCACTCCTACTCGAGGTCTACGCCACGCCCCCTCGCGAGTCACATGACCCAAATCAACCAATCGCTAATTTTCGTTGCATTAGCGTTGCACCTGAAGAGGCCCGATTTTCTGGGCTAAAATCACTTTCAGTGACAACTTTCAGACAATACGAGTTAAACGAACGAAAGGAATAGCAATGAATTTCAAGTAGAGTTTCAAAACAAATTGTTAAGAACCTGTTCGTTTGATGTTCGGAAAAATTTCAATTAAACGAATCGACGAATTAAAATTTCGATTGCGTCACCAGCGTGGAACATCTCGGATTAACTTCTGAGGTTTCTTCGTGATCTTGGGCTCCCCTGGCGTTAGTCAGAGCTGACGAACGTATATATTCAGACCCCCGTGGAGACTGTTCCTTTACGCGATGTACATTACGGTATGGAAATGAAAGCTGCTGGCAACCCTCGGAAAATGGCGATACCCGACCCTCGTTTCGCGTCGCAGCGCGCCTCGTGCCACCCTCCAACCCGGGGCAGACGTGGCTGAAATTAGTTATCGACGCGAGACCAGCTTTCTTAGTAGCTTCTGCTACGTGGATACGAGACAGCTGCGCGGTCCTTCGAATTCAGTCTCTGCGTATAAATACGTCGAAGTGGTCGAAGTATCACTGTGTCAGTTCAAATTCGTCTTGAAGCTTTCTCTGAAAATTTTCCTTCTAGGAAATTGGCACGCATCTTTGTAGATAATGCCGTACTATTTTTTCTTTTAAGTCAAGACTTAAATGGTGGTAAATTGACGTTTGCTAATAAGTGCGACAGCGATGGTGCAAAAGTTTCTGTAAATTCATCTCTCGAAGTTTTTGCTTTGACTACTTTCTGTAGGTTCTATCATTTTGTAAAGTCAGAACGATTGATAAATTGAAAAAAAAGTAAACCTTTAAATTCACTTTCAACTATTTTTAAATTATCGTGTATAAGATTCTTTTTTTTTGTTTGAGACTAATAGAAATGGGATTGAGATTGGAGTATTTCGTTTGTCCATTGGATACACTTTTACTATTTCAATTTCTGCGTACTTGTCGACTATACGTTCATTTTCTGTATGTACGATGTATATATATATATATATCGTACTAAAATAAATTGCCCGTTTAATATATCAGAAATATATTAAAAGATCTCGGTATCTCAACACTGTGTGTTCAATTTTTAAATGGCGATGTAGGAAATCGAAATCAACCTGCAAAGTGATGTCTACAACGACCAACTGATACGCCCAATCCCTCGTGGATCCCAAATTTGCTGAACACGGATCAACGCTAGACAGAATTCGCTTGAATCTTGAAGCACTACCTGTCCCAATTTCGTGATATGCTAAGCTAGCTTATATCAGTCTTTCCAGGAAACGCAGGTTTACCTGATTATTCTTAACCTTTAATAGTTTATCCCGGGTGAAACACGCAAGTGTTTTTTAATATTTCCGAGTTCTCTAAATAGCAAAGAAAAGACAACGAAAACAACGTTTACATTATTTGCAGTATCATGCAAATTGATGAAAATTAAACGAGGGAAATAAATTAAAAAAAAAAAAAAAAAAAAAAAAAGTACGAGATGTACATGTGTAATTCAATATCGCAATTTGAAATCTCTGAATTGTTCTCGAATTACAAGAATTGTTTGTTTTACGTTTTATTAATTGCCAGCGGCAGTAATATATTTTTCATATAATTTTCGAAAGAAGATAAGAGACTAGCTTTATTTTTAACGCTTGATTAATATTGTCAGCTAAGACGTGAGATAAGGGAAAAATATTCTTTCGAGAGAATATTCGTAGCTAGTTTCTTGCACCTACTTAGAAAGTTAATCAGTGCAAATAATTTCCACAGTACGAAATTGCAACTTCTCTTGTCAAAACTTTCAATCATCGAAACACTTTATCGGTCGTAATGTCGTAATAATTATGTTCTAATGATCACGTTGGAATGACTAACTGTCCACTCCACTAATGGTTTTAACGCGCATAAAATACACATACGCTTGGCATAAATTGCTTTTAACGAGCAGTGTCTTACGCTGATTGACTCTACTTCTGAGCTCTCCAATTACTTTTAAAACAGTAATTGCTTAAAACTGCTGCACGATAAATGAAAGAGGCGATATATCGGCGATATCTTTACGAAAGTGACATGTCGGCCGTTTCCAATAATGAGTTGAGTAATAAAATGATACAAGAGACGCGATTAATAATAATACAAGAAATATAAAAATTCGATTATCGATGGATATTGGCGCACCTAGTTTTCTGACGATATCCTTACGAGAGACGTGTTGGCAATTTCCAATAATGCGTTGTACACGAGAAGTATAAAAAAATTCGAGAGTCAAAAAAGTATCGAGATGTCATTGGAAAATTTACAAAATATTCTTTCAGTAAGTACGTTGATCGAATGACGTTTTGCCAATATTAGCACAATTGTCTTTAAACCACTAAATGTTCATGTTCTGTTCAAATTTCGTGGTATCAATATCTTTCTGATTCTCGAATTTTTATTATTATTATACAAATCATTATTGGATTATTCTTGCCAGTGTGCGTGTCACTTTTGTGCCTAGTGAACTGTGGAGGCTGGTTTTGTTCTCAAAAGAAAAATATTGGAAGAAATGTAGGTGTGCCAGTGCTTTGTTTAATAAAATACACGAGCAAACCATCGATCGACAATCTGACAATCGTCAACTTCGAAATGGTCCACTTACTCTATACTTCTCTTTGTTTCAAAGTTTCAAAGTCGGCCGGTGTCAGTGTCCGTAACAGAGAGAAGTTTCTCGAGAAATTTGTATCGATCGGCTCGTCAGTGTGTTTCTATTGGCGGAAAGAGAGAAACGAGCACACTCGAAAGACACGGATCGAGGAGAATGAAGTTCCGCGATGGTCAAAGAAGGCGTGTCTGACTCATCGATGGGCACACGTGGCTGCAGCTTATCGCTGATAAGCCTCGAACACGGGCTGACTCGCCGAGATAAACGCCTTTCGACGCGTTGTCCTCGGAGATAACCGTGGAAATTTCTTTCTGCGATCCCGCCGAACCGGGCGCGCGAAAGAAAAATTTCCCTCCAATCACTTCCGGCCGATCGTTTCGTTTCGAAGACTTCCTCAACTCTCGATACACAAGCATCGCGTAACTTGGAAGCTACATGTCCATGATGATTTTTTAAATACTTGTTGCTTGACTTAACGAATTTATAACAATCGTTGGTTAGTAATTTTTCTGTTATAAATAATGTAGAGATTCTAGTTAAATTGAACTGTTATGATAAAAAATGTAGAAAGCAGATTTCTTTTTTGAGAATCACATCGGATATTATAAATTTGGAAGCGTGAGACGAGCAATCCCAAAAGTTTGAGGCTTTCGTGACTTCGATGGTGACTTTATTTATCCTGTCTTATCCTCTTCGCAAAGACATCATCTAGTGACGAGCAAGGAAAAGTATGAGAAAAGAAAAGAGATCAAATATCAATTTCAAACTTTCCTTTATTCTCTCTACTAGTAATTACAAGAAAAAAAGAGAAAAATTGCACGACTTGTACCCCAGTACGACTCGTCTCACGAAGACGACCTTTTTGCCAAAATTTTATCGATATGCAAACGTTTGAATCGATAGAAAACAAATTACGGGCGCGATCGCTCAGTAGCAGACAACGCCACTCCCACGCCCCCTCGCGAATCACGTGATCCAATCGACCAATCGCTAATTTTCGTTGCATCAGCGTTGCATTAGCCTCCTGAAAAGCCCCGATTTTCTGGGTTATACCCCCAGTAAAATCACTTTCAGATAAAAATAGTTTTTCACAACAACGTTACTATTTATAAAGATCTTCGCGGGTGTGAGCCACCCATTCGAAAGAATTAAAAAAAATAAATCTCGCGCGCGTCCCGCTGCTTTCGAAAAACAGAGCCCGCCGAAAGAGAGAGACAGAGAGAGAGAGAGAGAGGGAGGGGGAGAAGGAGAGGGAGAGAATGTATTGGCTGGAAATGGTGGTTGGATTTATTATCGATGAGCTATCCTGGACATCAATTATTCGAAGATCCACTAAACGCAACTTCCATCCATGCATTACGCGCAGGATCCGTTTTGCATAGGCTAAACGCTATATGCCCTACACTAGCATCTGTTAGGTGTGAGTTATTTTAGACACGGAATTCCCTATGCATAGATTATACTAGCTATAAATTATTCCTCCCGTAGGATTCTCCGTGCACAAGCCATGCTAAGCGTAGCTTAATCCTGTTTCTCTCTCTCTCCCCCCTCCCCCTATTTTCTCTGTGCTACTTGTATGTACACTAGAGTAGCATTGGAAGTATACCAAAATCAGTTAAGGTGCAACGCGAGCGAGTAATTACGGGACGGACACCTTTTATTGTCAGTGTTCCACTTTCGTCAGACACGGCTCATCGACTCGTTGGCAGAGTGTGGACATTTATGCAAATTTTTGTCACTCCAATGGGACTAGATAGAAATCTGCTCTCTGTACTTTTCCTGCAGATTTTTATTGGCATTTGTGGGAAACTCGAGGATAACGTAACGTGCAGAAAATCGTTCGTATATTGATGTTAGTATATTTCGAGTAGTGTATCTCGAGTAGAATATTGACGAGATATCGGGTCATTTGTAGAATACCTACGGGCGAAACAAATTTCCATTTAGATTTCGTTTCTTGAGTTCTTTCTTTCACAGAAGTTTAAAAATTCATGAAAATCCGCAATCTGGCAATTGCTGCCAGAGAAGAGGATTTCAAAAGGTATGTATATCGCGAGCGAGAAATTCTCGGAAGACAAAATCACATTTTTATCTGAAAAATGCCAAATGCACTGAGCAACGCAAGCTGGTCTTAAGCAAGAGTCAATGGAGAAAAAAATCCACAGAAAGTTTCTACAAATCGATCATTTTGATCACTTTGTTGATTCACCAACTGTTGACGTTGGTCTGAAAATTTGCTGAAGAATTGAAAACTTTTTACATCCAATGTAAAGACCAAGTACGTAGCCTCGGAAATTCTGTTAGCGAGTCAACGTCGTAGCAGCTTTCAGGTCGGGGAAAAAGGAAACGACAGATGAATTTCCCAGCTGCGCGCAGGGAACGAAGCGAGATCGAGGGAAACGGGGATTGATCGTAACTGTTTTGGGCAACAGTATCGTCGAAGGCGGTCATTAGCAGGATCGTTGAAGAGAGGATCGGTCTAGAGGTAGGAGTATCAAGGAGAATGATCCCGAGAACGAGCCCCACCCAGGGCTAATATCTTCCGGAACGGTGATATTAGCTGAAACAAGCCTCATCCTGTTCGGACGTTCGCCACCGCGGCGTGATTCCGCGTCTCGGCGAGAGAGCGTAGCTCACGCGAACATTGTCCAGTAATTGACCCTGAACCTCGTACCGTTACGATCAGCTGCCAGCTACACACCTGCTCCGCTCGTGATTAGCCACGATCTATCGATTTTCCACTCGTGAAATTCCCACGTGGCTCGATCGCGCGCTCGAGGAAAAGACCACGCTGATTCATTTGATTCTTTTGCGAGAGTGAATCAGTTTGTAAGATGAATCAGTTTCTCGATTTCTGCGTAAAGAGAGTACAGTGCGTAATATCGCAGTAGTAGCAACGTATTTAATACTCGCTAGGAAAATATATTTTTTGATATTTTATTACTATGTATTTATAAAACATATAAATATGTTTTTTGATATTTTTTTTTATTACATATTTTTTGACTTTGACTTACGAGAGTAAATGGCGAATCGATCCTTCGATTTGTAGAAGAATGTGTCTGATGGGGATATAATATTTATCGTGGGAAATTATAACAATAATATTTATTTAGACTTGTAACAGGAACAATCAAACGTACAACCTATCGATTTTCTTGCGAAATCTCAGGGAATGATTTGTTTATGAGAGTGAATCCTTCGATTTGTAGGAGAATGCACAATATATAATAGGAAAATACATTTTTACACTTGGTAGATTCTTTTATACTTGCGTATACTTGTCCAAGATTGATTTTTTTTTTTTGAATTTTTAGAAATTTTAATGACACTCCAGGATACGTTTTCACGAGTTTCTGGAAAGATGCGAAAGACACAAAAATTTTTCAAATAGAGTACACTTAACTTGCTATCAGTGAGAACTTTTCATTTGCCATTCTTTCCAATTAATTTATGTTATTAAATTAAATCCTATTTTTGAATATTGACTAAGAAAAAAAACCCCAAGATTTGATCATCTCATCGTCACATTTAAATATTTCTCATCTGGATTCCAAGAAACTGAGATCAACGTCGAGTGGATCTTTGAAATTGTGTTACGAATCCACCAAATTTAAAATTAATATTCCACGTTCGTATCATTATTTGAAAGTCTCATTATGTCTCCAACGTCGCAGAGGAAAGTTTATTTACAATTTATCAATTCTATGAAAATTGACCGTCAATTGAATTAAAATCGAGGGACTTGAGAAGATAGAGATCACCCCAAGCTCTTTAAAAATACCGTATTTTCGTTTCTTTCTTCTTTTTTTTTTTAATTCAATTAAATACGAATGTTGAGAATAAAATATTTTAACCTCTCACGAACCACGATATTCCATGTTCTCTATGTGTTAACTAAAGATCAAGATTATTAACCATATTATTTTTACTAGCAAAGCGAACATTAATCCTTGGATCGTGCGCCCGAACGTGTTCACCAAGCGTTGGGGTCATTCGGCGCGATTTCCATCGAGTCTCTTATCGGCACTTCTGGTGCGTGCGTGGTCAACCGAGAAATATTGCACCGACGATCCTCGAACGCGGAGCGGAGCTTTCCATATTTGTACTACACCGTCGAAACTGTCAGAAGAATTACACTCGCGAGGAAATTTATTAGAGCTCGCGTGAGCCAACTTTCGTTGAGACGCCTGGTGCAAAGGAAAAAAGTAACGATTTAGATGGAGTTTGGTGCAGCATTCGCTTTAATAAGATTCACGTTAATGACACGCAAAGCATTTTTTATTACTATTTTATTAAATTAGTGAATTAAAGTATTTTTTTTATTACTATCATTATATTTTTAAGTTTCAAACAGTGATACTCGTGTGTGTGTGTTATATAATTGCTTAACTTAATTAAGAATCAATTATTTCATTTAACTATTTGCTTTGAAACAGATCTTGGGGGTGTTTTGTAATTAATTGCACCAGAAAAGTATAATAACAGACATTAATTTAAACGTAGCATTTACATTTATATATTATAGTATAATCAGAAATAGTATATATATTTGTCCAAATATTTAATTATTTATAATCTTATCATTTCATCACTTAAAACCGATTTCTGTTTGTAGAAAAAAGTTACCATACCAATTAAAAAATTATATTTTAATGATCTAAATTAAATTTAAAAAAAAAAATTAATACATAACAAAGAAATTATCATATTATCAGCGCAATCGATATAATTACTACAACCAAAATAAACGTAACTAGTCGTACCAAAATATAGTGGCATATTACCCGAATACTCCAAAATCGAGAAAGAAACGTGTCATCCTGAAAATAACAATCTCGGTACGCAACAGTGACACACACAACCGATCGGCCAAAAATCGGATAGACGTCGGCTCTCCCTCGGAATTCGTTGGCCAGAAGGGAAGGCAAAAGTCGGAGACCGTGTGGTGACCTGGACATAGGTTGAATGAGCCAAACCAGTACTCGGTGGGCTCCGATTGGCGGCTATTTCGGAACTTTCGGGCCGCTCAAGTGTGCCGTGGTTACCTCGCGCGGCTACCTCGCTGCCCACATTCCCGCTCTTGTTCCCCTGTAGCTGCGATATCGCGCTGGAGAACGTGCTCCGTGCCTCTCGCTCCCTCCGCGAGAGAAACTTCACTTCCAACGTCTTCTCGCTCCCTCCGCGAGAGAAACTTCACTTCCAACGTCTTCTCGCTCCCTCCGCGAGAGAAACTTCACTTCCAACGTCTTCTCGCTCCCTCCGCGAGAGAAACTTCACTTCCAACGTCTTCTCGCTCTCCAGTGCCGGTGGACGATCGGCGTCGATTTATTTTCGCGTCACCTGCTCTCGAGACCCATCACGAACTAGGTTTTTTTTTTTAGGTTATGTCGAACCCCCGGCGGGACATTCGGCCTCCATCTTGGAAATTGTGGATCACGGTGGAAACAAAAATTTGGAACGAAATATTCTTCTGGTTAGTGTGGATACGATGTGGACTTTGCTCGATGGAATTGTAATTGGACAAAGTGTGGGAAACAGATAGGTCAGAGCTGATATATAAATAGGTTTTTTTAAAAATGGGAAATAAATAGTTTAGAGTTTGGGGGGAGGGGGGGCACAAAGTTGACACGAACAAAGTACGGAGAATTGGACGAAGTACGATTAGGATTTAGATGAATTAGAATTTCTAAGTGATTTTATTTTAAATTTCATATTCAGATCAAATATCATAGTTACAACAGCTTTTTTTTTTTATTTTGTACACATACTGTACACGTTTACACGGAAGTATTCAAATATTTCTAAAAGTTTTAAAACACGAAAACGTTTAAAAATTTCGTTGACACGATAACGAGGCTAATGAGAGATTTTTTTTGTACCGTTCTGATAGATGTGGTATCAATTCCTCGCAACACAAATCTACAGTGTGATTATCATAGCTGATTATTTGACGAAATCGTCGTAAGATTTTTAATTAAAATTTCGCGTAATGCGAAAGTCACGTTACAATTTTATGCCGTGTTTCCTTTCGACGGAATTTTATCAATTACGTATTACACGTAACGAAAAAATGTCCCGTTGCAACAATGTCGAGAAGATTAAAGAAGGCGTAACGCTAATTTACAGGTTGGAATCATTGCGCGCCCTTTAGTTTTTTAGTTTCGCCTCACCAGACGAAAAATTTGCGAAAAAATTGTTCGTTTCACTTCAATTCAAAAATGTCCAACAGAAAGAGCGTTTTTCATTTCATTCCGCTGCAATTAATTTTTTCTGTACATCGTGGATGCGACAATTCGTTCATAAGTAAATACGATAATTCGAGCACAATCGAGCGTCGATGTTGCATTTACATTTCTTCACTTTATGCAAAAAATTGTACGTTGCACTAGGAATCCTTCGCGTCGATAGAAATTTTCGAAGGCGAAGCAAAAAGAATCGTTCGAGACCGAGGTCAGAGGTCAGAGCAGAGAGTTAATGATATCGATCAGTCAGACGCGGCGTACGTACGTAGCCTTCGATGTCACAGATGTAGATATCAGGAGTAATTTACGTGTCAGACGTAAGAGTCTGCCTTGTAGCGAGAGTAGATTACGTTGTAGATCGACTTGTCGAGTTTGCTGATTTTGCAGCACTTGCCACGCTTCTGCTAACGTTGTTGCGTTGCGTACTTTGCGAGTCTGTTTGAACCAACAAATTTAGTTACTTCAAATACGTGCGATTTGCGTTGAGAACGAATACGTGCGAAAGATTCCTACCCTGGCATCGATTAATTCAAAAAGGTACTCGCAGAGAACTATTTTCACTTGGGTATATACGCGACTAACATAGATCTCGTTTGACTGACAAAGGCACGTTGTAAAAATACCTTGCTTTGTTACGTTAATCGCAAAAATGGATTCCCCTTTATTTACGAATAAATATAGTAAATTTTCTCTTTTTAATGACTATTTTTTTTTTTTCTTATAATTACAATTATTGATTTGAGTGTCCAGGTAGTTGTAGACATTTTTTTATATTTGCACGTGGAGATTCCAAAGGTGAAGGATAAAATGTTAATTCATTTAAGAACAAAGTCCAATAAAATTGTGTTTCTTAAAAAAAAAAAAAAAAACTTGAATTCTCTATTGATATATTTCTAACCTCTCGTGGCATTTATTCATGATTTATAGAACGGAAATGAAGATGAATTTTTACAATATTGTATTGAATAGTCGATCAGTTTTTGTCAGTGATGAAGAATCTAAAAAAAGAAATTGCTCTGAACCTACTTATCTGCTTTATTATGCTCTATTGAAAATTGAAAATCTACCATCACCAAGATTTCAAAAGAACTTCTTCTAACGATGAGACATTTTTATTCACGATACTATCTCCCACGCTGCTGAAACTTTTATCAATTGTTGATCAAAGTTGTAGTTATAATTTCCTTGCTCCCAAGAGTTTTTGTTTCCTTCAAAGAGTAAGGGGCGCTCCAAACTTTGAGCAACAGCGTACATCCACTAATCTGTGATATATTATGTATCATCGCAATATTTATTTAACACATATTTGTGTACAATATATAACATTCACGTTATACACTCGAAAGACGACGTCGTAGCTCAACTTCACCTTAATCCAAAGATCAGCCGACGAACGTATCTATCGATCACGTTCGTATCCACGCGCGTACGTTGTAGGCGTGCGCGTTAACTGGTTAAACGCAGGAGCTTATACACATAAATCGTCATTACCGATAGATTTTATTTTGCGCGGGGCTGGAAGGCAGTCGTGATTAGAGAAGCAGCTATCGGAGTTATCGCTGCTGCTATACCTCTAGTTGTACAGAGGTAGCCGCGAGCTTTCGCATTGGAAGTAGACTATTTTAAGGCATAGCCGGCTGTAAGCGTTGGTTATGCTGGACGTAGGTCACTTTAAGCCCAACCCCCTTGATAAACGATATATTTTGCTAATCTGCAGCTATAGCCTGGCGTAAGTCATGCCTCGCGTAAAGTTACGTTAAACGTAGATGGGGGTTCCGATACGTTTCGCGTCACTCGTACCCTGTCGCTTATCTGAAATGAAC
>KQ435922.1:1980222-1999556 GCA_001276565.1 Melipona quadrifasciata
GTTCTGCTCTACCACCGAATTTCCGTTCCTAATAAGTGGAATTGGCTGGTGGAACGAATTTCGAAATTGTTCTCTCTCCTTGACGATAGTTTCTGGTTCGTTCGTCGCGGTTTTTGTGCAACGATTAGTTTAGCAATTATTGTAGTTGAGTTTCGTCGGGGATTCACTGTTTTATTATCACTGAAAGTGATTTTAAGCGGAGGTAACCCAGAAAATCGGGCTTCTTTAGGTGCAACGCTATTAGTGCAACGAAAATTAGCGATTGGTTGATTTGAGTCACGTGACTCGTGAGGGGGCGTGGGCCAAACGATAGTGTCCATGAATGCTTACCAATGGCACGTACAATTTTCAGTAGCGAATAATCAGCTAATCTTCTGGAGCCTTTCGTTCGAAAATTGTTTACAGAAATGGAGGAAAGTCGCTCCGTTAAAAATTAGTATCGACGATCGATTTCAAAGTGAATCGATACTGCGACGACAACGTGTGTATCGTGACGATTCTCTCCGAGACGCCAACCATAATTTCCATTTAATGGTCTGTCTTATGCAACGCTGATACACCGCTGCTTTGTCATCGAATCTGCGACAAAGCTGATCGAAATACCGGCAAACCTCGGGAAACATCGGCATGTGTACGTACGTATATATCTACAGACGATATCTACATAGCGCGAAGAGCAGTGAGTGCTATCAACCGTTGTTGCGTAGGCTACAATAATCTGTGCGTTACACGCTAAATTGATCTCGTGTATATGTGTTTTGTGTGTGTGTGTGTTCGTTTGTTTGTTTGTTTGTTTGTTTGTGTATGTGTATGTGTGTGGTACATTGGGCGTGTCCAGGTGGGTTTCCAAGCTAATTACATCAAGGTATAACATGTTGCAATCACCGTTGCTCCTGTAAACTGATTAATTTACAACTTCGTCCGGTTCTCTGATTAACGAGATCTCCCTTTATTTCTCTCTCTCTCTCTCTCACACACACACACACTGTTTCTCTGTCTCTCTTCCAACGATCATTCCGTTGCGAGTTAATCAGTCGTCCATTCAGATGAAAACACCTACGACTGTACAGAAAATTTAGGGACTTAGGGAGAATTAGAATCAATAAATGCAGTGTATGACGTGTCGCTTATTTGCGAATGCAGGAACGACGTGACTGAAAAATCACGATTTTGGGCTGTGCTCTAGATTCTCACAATAATCTTTCAAAGCGTGTACTCGCCGAATTCTTTTACTATTTTTACTAAAACGTACGACTGAAAATTCTTTTCTTCTTCTTTTTTCGGATGTACGATAGATTTCTGAAAACGATACTGATGAAAACTTCTCGAACGCATTACATTCTACGTATGCACTCACCGCATAATTCTCATTTTTAAATTTCACATATTTTCAAAACACTCGCGTATTTGCAACATTTGAAAGTCTGATCCAAGCGATTATTATTGCGAAACCTTGAAAGCGCAAACGAGGACGAAAGTTGCTCGAAAGAGAAGTTTCAAAACTTCATTACAGCGGGGAACTTTTGAATGTTGCAGTGCACGAGAGATACAAAAGTGCGCGGGCTCTGAAACAGAGAGTTACCAATTAAACCGCCAAGTTTTCTAAACGCGCGACAGAAAGAAAGGAGAAACCAAAACGGAAAAAAAAAAAAAAGGAAAAGTGAAAGAGGAAACTGAAGATGCGAGTCGCGGAAAAGCCGCGGCCCGCAGGCGAACTCTCGAAAGCACTAAAAATCCACGCAACAGGTCGTTCTGTTTAGCGGAGGATCGCGACTGTGCGTGTGTCTTCGCCACGCACGTGTGTTCTCTCTCTCTCTCTCTCTCTCTCTCTCTCTCTCTCTCTCTCTCCCCCCCCTTCGTACGCACGTGGACGCGCGCGTGTGTCCTCCCACGCAAGACGTCATCCGCTCACTCTTGCGAGATTTCGATCGCTTCAGCAATCGTATCTGAAATCGCAAATTCGACTTGGTTTCATCGAGCGAAATAATTTAACGAAAAGTGTTCCGTTCACTACCAGTTATAAAATCATAAATTCATTTGATCTTTACACGGAATATTTTGTGACATATACTTTGACTTTTGTGATTTTGTTGGATTCGCGAAGGTGAAGATTTTTATACGGTCATTGTTAGAAGGTTGTGCAATGTTTTTATTAATGCAAGATTTTCATTAACGCGTTTAACAGAATGTGTTTTACGTAAGGAGAAATATTTTGTGGAAACAACTGTCAAATCCGTCGTGTACGAAACAATTATAAAATTAATCGCGACTGTAAGATTGAAGATCATTAGTTTGACAATTTTTCTAATTATCACGTGTGTATAAATAAACCTGTTGAAATATCAAATCATTCTGAAAATTGAACATTAATCGTGCACTTGCATACAATTGAAATTGAGAAATTAAGAGAAACTCGACCAATTTGTTTTTTTTTTTTTTTGTGAGTCTCGATTACCAACAAACAACGCCAAATCTCTTTGCATCGTCGAAATCTCTTTTTTCTTTCTTACAAAGAAAGAAGAACAGGTAGAGAGAAACGTTGACAGGCAACAAAGAAAATTCCCTCAGCCTTTCTCGAGAGGGCTGAAGGGATCGTTTCATCGGCGAAGCATCGACGTTTATCGTCGGAGGCGTTTCGTTTTCGAGAAACTGGCGGGCAGAGCCGAAGGGAAAATTGGCGGGAGGTCGAGGCGAGGAAGACCGTAAAAGCGAGCCACTTTTGTGTCGGAGCGCATCCCGTAGGAATCTCGCTCTCTTCCATAAAACGAGTTTTAAGGCCCGCTTTTCGAATACCACGTTTCTCTCTCTCTTTCTCCTCGTGATCGTGACTTGAAAAGGAGGGATGTTTTCGACTGCGACTAATGAACTTTATCCCCTTCCTGAGTTCAAAGACCAAGCGGCTCCCCCATCGAGAAATCGTGCGGCAAATTTCCCACCCTTTTTGCTCTCGTTAAAGTTCAATTTTATGGAATTGTTGCAGTCGATTGTAATTTTGGAGAGAGGATTTCTTTTTTTCTTTTTTTTTTTTTTTGACGGATTTATTCGGTGATTCACATACGTGGAGTATCTCCAATTTTGGAGAGGGATGTGTTCTCTTTTTGGAACAGTGATTCTCATTGGTGTGTCGCCAAACTTTCCATTAAAATGGAAAGACAAATATAGCTCTTTGCTGTTATTAGATCAGTATTTTCCTGTCAATAACTTGCAACAGGATCATCGGTAAATAAAATCCCAAAAGATTTGTTTCTATGAACTTTTAATTAATTTTTCTTCGACTCAAGTGCGTCGCAAAATCTCCAAATGTTCCATAAAGATTGAGAACTCGAGCTGCTCTAGAAAGATAACGCTAGAAATTGATCAACTTTCGTATGGATTTGTGGAATTTTTTTTCCAAAAATGAACGAACGTGCGCAGCATGCTAACAGTTAGAAGCGATCGATACATTTGACGCCGTTTCCTTTCGTTGTTTCTTGTTTGATGCTTTTGGATTTCTATCGAGATGAAAATTTTTCGAGCGAAAATTCAGAGAGGGCGAGAGAATGTTTACGAGAGAATTTCGTTGCAAAAGAAACGTAGTCTGTATTACAAGCTGCTACTCGGGAGAAGTCTGGCGGTTATTTTTGGAGAATCGTTCGCCACTTTTTATTCGGGTTGGTGAAAGATGCGCGTGGGTGAGCACTCGTTTTACAGCGTTTCAGACTTCGAACTTTCGTACGCGGCTGCTTCAAAACTCGAGATAAACGTTCCTTATCCCCGTGCAGTTCGTCTACTATCCGTTAACTATGGCTTAAAAAGATTGAGCTGCATAAAATTATGCTTTATGTTGTACGAAAGTACAGAGGAAATTGTAAATCTTTGTTGATCGTGCTAATTTGCAGTATTAATAATTCCACGTTATCAATCCTAAATGTACCATTGATCCTTTTTTGATCAAACGATCCAATTTCAAACACGTTGGAGAATCCTAGTTTTACAGTGTATTGTAACGTTTGGTTCCAGAAAAGTAGAAAGTAAAAGTTCTTTTTTAGAAAACACTCGAATAAAGTGACAATCGTTTGACAGGGGTGTCACAATGTTATTGCAATTGCATTGTCATCTCCTATAATTTTATTATCAAAAGTTCCACTTAAAATTCTGCTACGTCAAACTACGTCAAACATTCTCGAAAAACCTCGAAAGGAAGAATGAAATATCTCCGTTCGAGCTCTTCGCAAGACGAAAGGGGATGAAAGTTTAATTACTGGGAAAAAAATGAGTTTTCGAACGCGTGGCATTAACCCTTTGATCGTTGATACATTCGACGAGAGGAGAGCCACTCGGTGTTCCTTGTTCTTCGGCGCAACTTTGCGAGTCTACTTTGATCGGCTGGAGGGCCCATGGATGCACTTCAAATGTTCTCTTTCTCTCTCTCCCTCTCTCTCTCTCTCTCTCTCTCTGTCTATCTTTGGCGGCTCTCGTTATTTCTGCATCGTTTCAACGATTTCCAACGGCGTGTGCCCTCGAGTTTGAAAAAGAACCAGCCGTCCAACCAAGACGGCGATCTAATTAAGACAACCCTCGCGGTTTCGAGATCGCTCGTTAATTCTCGCTTTCGAAACCGGCTACTTTAAAGCTGGGGTTTCGGAACGTTTTACTCCTTTTATTTTCGTTTTCCTTTTTCCTTCCATTCTTCTTCTTCTTTTTCGTTTGATGAGCGATTTAGCGAGATAGATGTGGATCGAGTACAATAAAATTTTACTATGCATTTCCATTTGAATGTTTACAAAGACACTATTCCTCGTTGTCTCGAATTTTCGATATTTTTGACATTCTGTTCAGGAAACAAAGCTCTTGAAAATTTATTCATTCACTCGTTAAATTGTTAACGTTTGTTAATTCAGTAGTACATACTACGTCGAAATTTGAGAAGTTCTAATATTTAGTCGAATTTTCTTAATTACGAAATAACGAAAAAAAAAAAAAAAAGAAAATCGTACAACAAATTCTAACGTATCGTAAATGACAAACCTTGGATCCTCATTAATCATGGTGAATTTAGTCATGACAAAAAAAAAAAAAAAAAAAAAAAAATTTTCACCTTTTCTAGCAGACATTCGTACAATTTTCAAGAGTGCCCCTCTACTTTTCCATTCGTTATCTTTCAAAAAAGAAAAAAGAAGAAACGAAGGACTGTCCAAAAACGGCTTCACGCTTTAAAACGTAACTCCAAGTAAATTGTTTTTTTCTTCTTTTTCTTCTTCACGTTTCAACGACAAACTTTCGTCCGAACGCTTTCGCGGATCAGCGTAGGTTTTTCGAGAGAGCGATTTGTATTTGCGTAGAAGAGGTTCGGATTAGATCGTTTTAATATTGTTAGGTATCATTCGAGAGTCTGTCGGGGCCAGACCTCGGTTAAGCTTAGGCGAAACTTTATGGGGTCGTATCCCGGCGTGGCTGTAAAACGTAGATAAGGTTCAGCGTGGTTTAGTTTTACGCTGGCTTAGGATTACGTTGCTCCGAGAATTTAGACACCTAAAGCGTGCTCTGCTCGTCCGATGGTTTACACTCGCCCCGAGTTTTAGCGGCGAGTTACTGTTAAGCAGCGCGTTTCCCTAATCTTTCAATTCCCGATCTCTCGATAATGCGCGGAATTTCTTTTTCCCTCCTTTGGTGTAACATATTTTCTTTTACTGGATATTATATAGTATTATATTATAATAGTATTATTATATTTATGCGTTGTATTATAATAGCGTTAAGATAGTCTTTTAGGTACAAAGATGTGCAATTTGCGATGAGAACGAAAGTGTAAAAATTTAACACAATATGAAAAATCACAAAAATCGTGCAACGCTAATGCAACGAAAATTAGCGATTGGTTGATTTGGGTCACGTGACTCGTGAGGGAGCGTGGCGTAGACCTCGAGTAGGAGTGGCGTTATCTGGCACTGAGCGGTCGCGCCTGTAATTTGTTTTCATCGATTTAAATGTTTGCATATCAATAAAATTTCTTCATTTCCTACTCAGAACACTTGCTTCTGGGCCTTTCAGCGAGACGAATCGTACTGGGGCACAAGTCGTGCAGTTTTTTTTATATTTTATTTATATATAAATTCGATTAATACGATTATTCCAATTAATTGATAGGTTACAGGCAGTTTTAATAGAAATTTAGTTTATTTATTAAATACTTTTCACCGTAGGTATTAATTTTTTTTCGTCTCACTCTGTCAGTTTCACACCAAAAAACAAATTGAATTGGGAAGAAATGCACGAAAAAGGCTTAGAATGATTTAAAACACAGTGTCGTGACAACGATACCGTTTCATAAAATACATCCTTGAAAAAAAAAAAAAATACATAAATTGGCGTGGAAATCGAAATCGCAACGTAGAAAATCCCAAAAACCAGTTCCATCCGACGCGAAACCCACGGTAGAAATTTATCCACCAGGCTTGTCTAATATCCTCAGCCTCCAGCGGAAACGTTAAATATTTCCGCGCAGAAGGTCGCGCGCGCAAAGCGGAGAGTGCTGCACGTGGAAACCGCGGCGAGATTAAACTTGGGAAACCATCGAGCGTCCGTTCGACTACTCTTCGGCTTTTCTAGACCGTGTGTGTTTCCATTGTCTCTCTCTCTCTCTCTCTGTCTCTCATGCGCACGCATACTACGTATAGCTGTGTCGCGTACCGAGGTAATATCGGGTGTGCGTGCCAGCCCGCGGTTATTGTGCGTACGTGCGCCCGTATTGCGTGCTAAAGCTTCCTGTCGTGGCGTTGCCGCAGCACCGGACGTTCCAGACTTTATATATTTTACGCGAGATACCACGGACACGCGAACCGCACCGCGGCGATAAAAGAGGAAGAGGAAAAATGAGTAAGGGCGATAAACGCGGGGCCCAGGCTCGTGGAAATGCCTCGAGCGCGGGCTGCTCCTGGCTTTGGAAGTGTTTCAAAGTCCAAGTTCACTTTGAAGCTCGTGACTTTGCCACGGTGAGTCGAATTTTGGTCTTGTTGAAGTTTGGAGTTTGTTCAATTTTGCAATTTTCAGTGACGGTCAGTCGGGGAGTTGGAGCGATGTTAAATCGACGAGTCAACGTCTTGTTGAAATGTAGAGTTTTTCAGAATTTTCAGCGATGGACAATGGGTAAAATTATGATTATGGAAAACGCGAGCGTTGGAGCAACGTGTAAATTTTTTCGTTGAAATTTAGAGTTTGGAATTACACGCCACTTTCAATGATAGTCAGTTGATGAAATTAGAATGAAAACGTGAGAGTTGGAAAGGTACGATGAATTTTCGATAGCAGTAGATGTAGGCTAAAAACGTAAATGATTATGTAAGTTTCCTTTAAATTTTGGATTTATCGATTCGCGCGTTTTAACAAAATCGATCATTTTAATAAGAAGAATGTAGACATTTCGGTTCAAGTTGCAATGAAAATCTCGATAATAGAACCGTGGCAAATTTAGGATTTGTCAAGTTTCGGGTTTCGTGCGGAAATTATTGGATTTATTCGAAATTGTCGAGCATTTTCAGTAATATTGATACACGCGTATTTTCATTTTGTCCTCATTATTTTAACAATACTGCGGACAGAATTAAATCATCATACCGTAGAATTGCAACGAATTTAGAATTTGTTAAATTTTGGAAATTATCCGAAATTATTAGAATTAATCGAAATTAATTATCATCGAACACGGACGATGCGTTTCATCGATATTGTTCAAACAGTAGCAACGTTGCAAATAGAATCGACAGATATTACAATAGGAGCTTGGCAATCAAAATAACGATCGTAGGATTTGTTAAAATTTGGAATTATTTGAAATTACTCGGAATTATTATGTTGTATTTCCGGTCGTATATTGTTATTCTGACGATACGTGGACAAAGTGAAAGCCACGACGGAAACGCGAACGTTAGAACGGCGTAGAATCGTGATAAATTTTGGATCTGCTGAATCTCGGAATTGTTTGGAATTATTTCGTATTTTCGGCGACACTGACCAATTGTATATAATATAAACTGATACATTTAAAAATTTATCACCTGACTTGGCGATATTTTCCGATCAAAATCTTTCGATAAAGACAGCCAAAATATCATAAACTTAACTATCTGTACTAATATTTGACATGAACAATTTTATTTTATTCCATAAACTGATATATTTGCAAATTCATTTATTTCAACTACAAGACAAAATTACTTAATTGCTCGATCGAAGGAAATTAAAAACCAGCGTGTGTGTTAAATCGTAACAATAGGGAATATACCCGTAAGTAACTTTGAATACTGTACAAAATTTATTATTGTCCATCACTAGATTGCAATTAAATGTTTATTAAATTTGAAAATACTGTCGATATTACTTACTCGGTATTATTCGCACTGATGCAAGTAACGATGTCACTCGTACTAACACAAATATCGGTTTCGAGAAAAGTTCGAGTTGTTTAACATTTTCAGCGACGTACGGCGAGACGTACGTACTTCTGTACAAAATTACATTCTATTAACCCATTGAGGATCGACGCAACGCTTGTGTGTACAGTAATTTCCAGGGTGGTTTGTTCGCGCAATTATCCCGTGGCACGTTTAAATTCGTAACGACGCGTTCGAAAGGGGGACACGTCCTTTGTGCGTTATCAATGCGATATAACATCGTATCGTGTGCGAATTGACAAAGGAGAAGACGCGGTTCTTGACCAGACAAAGGCCAGTCTGGACGAGCGACGCGGGATTAAAGCCGATTAAAGCCGCGGCGCGCTCTCTTTTTCTCCTTCTTTCGCGCGCCGGGTTCAAACGATTTCTGAACGATTCAGGAACTTGGACATCCGCGTTCAAGGATCCAAGTTATCAAATCGCGTGTTTTCTCTTTTTCCGCGTTCCTCTTTAATTCGATCTTTCGCAGAACGTGGTGTGAAACTGTGAGCTTGGTTATTAATCACCAGACGAGGTATATTTGCATAGTTTGGAAAATAATAGAGGAAGTTACTGTTATTATGTTACATAATGAGTATATGTTCTTTTTCGTGTTTGTAGAAAATGATAACGGACGCGATAAAAATATTGAAATAATTTTGGATTTTTTGGGTGTAGGAAGGAAGTAATAACAAACGTGTAACAAATTATCGGAATAGGTTTCAATATGTGCGTTTTCATATTTAAAAAGTAGAAGTTTGGATAGAAAAAAATTGTTTTTTTCCATCTGCTAGAACACGATCGATAATCGTTATTCCTCATTTTTGTGACGATGAATTGGCGATAAATTATTGAAACAATAGCAAACAACATTAGCATTATAGTAATTACTTTGATTGTTACATTAGTATTATATTGATAACAGTAAATTATCAAATACTGCTTTGACGGATATTTAAACGTTTCCATACTTTTGAAAGTGCGATTAAACGAAATTTCGGTAAGTGGAAAATCAATTTCTGTTTCCTCTCTGTCCGTGTGCGACAAATGAAAAAAATTGTAGCGTAATTTAAGGGAAGAGGCATCGCGTGGCATTTCCTCGAAAAGGAGGGAAATGAAAAGAAGAAATTGCGGCGGGGCTCGCGAATATAAATTTACCCGAGGAGTTCTCGCGTGCCATTCGACGCGACAGTGCACTTTCGTGCAGTCCGTTTCTCGCTCCCGTATCTCGTAAATAGAAATATCGCGGTTCGAAAATTAATAAGCCAAGCAAGGCGACGCCTTGAAGAATTACCGATTCGTCGAAGACCGGTTCTCTCCGACAATCGGCGAGAAATATCTCTTGTCATTTGCATTTGTTGATTTGATCAGTGACGACTCGACGTTGTTTCGAGGGACAAAATTTAAAATTATTCCAATTTATTCGTCGGTTCCGGCAGTGCCCAATGAAATTCGGTGTATTGAAATTTCTACTCGGAGGCTCGAATCATTTTTTTTTAACGTTCTTTTTTCTTTTTTTCTCAGCGTTTTCCTTTTGATCTCTTTTCAAGATCGCGAGACTCCTCGTCGAATTACGCAGTACCGGTGTTCCTCGCCGGGAATTTTCTCCACGTCAGCAAACACGTTTATCGAAACATTCTTTGCCCAATCAATATTTTGTCGTTTCTGCAACGCCCGTATTTTATTTGCTCGTCACCTTATTGTTCCATTGCGGTGCAATTCGATGTTTGACCAATTTCGCAAGTTCGACGTTCCTGTCTGTTTCATTTTAATTTTGTTTGGCCAGTCCTACGGTCCGGTTAGTACACACGGCCTCGCGTTATTATTCATTGGAATTTTAATTCGAATTTCATCTATCCAAATTTCGCGCTCTATTAGTACGTTTCACAATCTGTGTTGTGTCGTATCGTCCAGTGGGATCAACACACCGTCAGAGCCGATTTTCCCGAAAACACTTTATGTTCTCGAGTTCTCAAACTCTCTGCTTGGTTACTAAACCTTTCCTCTGTTCATCGAAATAGATTCTTCCCTCTCGTCTGCCTATTTGCGTTTTATTTGCGTGACACGTCGCCGTACATCACTATGTTCCAATGCAAAATCCACATCTGGCCATTTCTCTTCATTTTTTGTTTTAATTTCATTTAAAAATTTTCACGCTCGAACGCCTGATTAATTAACCTCGTCACGCACGTTTATTCGTCAGGATCGCGCACTATCCGTGCCAGCGATTGCCAATTTTCGCGGAAATTAACGAACGACTTTCATTCTACGTTCGGTCGAGTGGCTCGATTACGCCGGCGAATTCCTCTACGAAACGGAAGGAAAAAGAAAGGAAAGAAAGAGAGGTTAGAGTCGCGTGGTTGAGTTTCGATCGTTCCGATGAAATATGGATTTCGTGGCCGCGAGTCGTTGACCCCTTCCCACGGACACACGTAGCCGGATCGTGATTGACGTGTCGGCAGCTCGACGACGACCATGCGCGACCAAGAGAGAGAGAAAGAGAGAGAGAGAGAGAGAGGGAAGGATTCCATTAGCAAAGGTTATCAGGTCGACCTCGAATCGTATCGATTGGCTCGCTTTAAAACGTCCTCGAACGTCGCTAGCGCCAGCAACAGGCGTCCTTCTTTTTCGGCGCGTCACGCATCACCACCCTCCCACCCCTTCCTACCGCCGAAGGGGTTGGAATCACAACTGTGAAAGGACGTTGACCTCCGCGGAAGGACCGCGGAGACAATTTCGTCGCTCGATCGAGGATGGTTATTCCCAGGGATCGTTGGCGTCGTATTTCTTTTCTACCCGCTTTGGTAAAGGGTGCGGGGTATTTTCCTTTTCCAAGTCTTTGCGGGGAGGAGTTTCAAAAATGGAACGAGCGGCGAGGATTTGAACTTTGGAAAAATATTCAGTCATTTGGTTCTTTAGATTTTTTTTGAATCTTCGTGGATGTAAAGTTGAAGAAACCGAACTCTGAATGGGGATTCGTTTTATCTGTGTGTCTATACATAATTATCCTATATTATTATGTATAATTAATAACTGTTGATTATTATAATTATTTAATTATTTAACTATTATATTATACTGCAATACAAATTCTTATCCGTTTTTTGAGCCTTCAAATGATACAAAATTGAAAAAATCGAACTCTGAATAGGGATTCGTTTTATCTACATATCGTACCCTATTATATTATGTGTAATTAATAATTATTAATTATTATATTATTGTAATATAATATTATATAACATTATTATATGATATTATATTGCAATACAAATTTTAAACCATTTTTTGAACCTTTAATGATACAAAATTGAAAAAAATCGAACTCTGAATAGGGATTCGCTTTATCTACATATCGTACCCTATTATATTATGTATAATTGATAACTATTAATTATTGCGATATAATATCATATAACGTTATTATGTGATATTATACTGCAATACAAATTTTTAATTATTCTTTGAATCTTCAATGATACAAAATTGAAAAAATCGAACTCTGAATAGGGATTCGTTTTATCTACATATGGTACCCTATTATATTATGTATAATTGATAACTATTAATTACTATATTCTTGTAATGTAACATCATACGAAATTACACGAATTCTTCCAACTTCCAATTCCACCATAAGTGTATAAAAAATCGGCAGTCTAGTGATAGTAGCATTTTTTGAACTTTATCTCGATAATTATCGACTTTTCGTGTAATTAAGATTACAAAGCGCGTAATTGAGCAGTAAAATCATGGAACATGTAAAGTTTCGTCTTCGAAAGGTACTCTTAATTTTCTACCAAGCATTGTTTCATCGCGTTTCGTTTTTATACCAATATAATTGCTGCAGTTACGAGAAAATTCATATTTACTCGTTCTCGCGAGAATCACACGGAACTTCTTTTTTTCTTTATTAAACGACCAATAGCAATGATTTGAACTATCTGTTTTACGATAAGCGATTGCTAATTCTCGTTTCTCTTTGTTTCTTCCAGGTAAGCGTCACGCCTTACAGCGAAATACCACCCGCGACGCATTTAATTGGTAAGAAATTTCCGACCGCGATTCGCAACAGTTCGTTTCGAAACGCTTTCTGTTTTCACGAGTGTCATCCTCCGGTATCGAAAGCAAAGATCGATCGTCACTGCCTCCAATTTCCAAGAGCAACAGTTTTTTCCGTATGCTCGTGTCCGCCGCGTGTGCAGAGATACGATAGAGAGAGAGAGAGAGAGAGAGAGAGAGAGAGAGAAAACACACATCGATTCGTGCCCGTTGATATGGATTTCGTTTTGTCGTTATTGATTCCTCGTTAAACTCAATCGGCGCTGTTGATACAACGTTCGGTTTCGACGCGTATGCACTCGTCCAACGCGGTATTGTCGAACATTTCTCCTACCAACCGCGCGTTCTCTGTTCTGTGTCGAAAATGTGTATGTGCGTGTGTCTCGAAGCGTCCCTTTCGTATTGAAAAATTGGCTCGCGACGATTGAAAGAATATTGCATTTTTTCTTCTTCTTCTTCTTCTTCTTCTTCTTTTGGAGCGAATTCTTTTTTAAACGACAGAGACACTCTTTGTGCGTGCGTGTGTTTTTTTGTACTTTTAAATTACTCGTAAACGCATAAAAGCCTGCAGCCCACAATTTCGTTTGTTGCGACTCGTAGTTTGCGAGCGCGAGAATTTTTGGAACGAGAAATTACAGTGCGAAATGATTCAAGCATGCGTGTGATATTTAAAAGTCCGACACTGTTTGTTAGTTTATGCGAGGAATTTATTTAAATGGGATGATTCGTTCTGTTTTCAGAATCGAAGTAACGAAGTAGAACATTATTCGGTGTTTGTTTCCAGTTTCGTTTAAAAGAACGTTCATTCCAACGTTTCTGAATCTTAGAATCCTAGAATTTATTTTTCAAACTTCTCGGGACGATCGTTAATATTAATTTTAATATAATTTTAAAATTATACATTGTTAAATTAAATTTTGAAAACGAATACGTTCTGCAATCAGTGAATGATAGTTTTAACTCAACGATTGACAAATTCGTAATATTAATATAATATTCTATATTAGTAATTACTATAATATTATACGACATTATAATTAATGTATTTAATATTTTCACTCGTAATAACGTGTCGCAGTCTCGAAGCATTTACGAAGAACGTTACTTTCATGACACAGTTCCTCTATAAATACTTTGTTAAGAAGAGATTGAGGCTAGAAATTCTCTCGTTTCGCTAGAAAATAATTTTCCACTCGGAAAGTACGAAGCAATTCACAATTTCTCACCGAAAATTTTCCATGCATACAGATTCAATGACTCCCCATAAAACGAAAGCTTCTGCTTTTCATTGTGTTATAAATTTCTCCCTGTTCCTTGCACTTTCATTTCTTCCTCCAAAATCTTTTTCTCAATTTTCCACTAACTTCTGAACTCTATTACATTCTTTCCACCGCGAACTTCTAAATTTTATATTCCTCCCACTGCTACTTAATTTCTATTAAAATTTCTTAAATTAAAAACTCTATGCTTCACTCGAGTCTCGACAAAAATTGAAGCATCAAGAGGATGTCCATCACGAAAAATTTCCATAAAAGTACCATAGATGTACCATAGAAGTACCATAACGTGCGTATTCTAACCCATAGATGGGCAAGAATCCCCTAATTTTCCATCGAATTTCGACAAAAATTCAAGCATCAAGAGGATATCAATTACGAAAAATTTCCATAGAAATACCATAGAAGTACCATAACGTGCGTATCCTAATCCACAGATGGGGAAGAATCCCTTAATTTTCCATCGAATTTCGACAAAAAATCAAGCATCAAGAGGATATCCATCACGAAAAATTTCCACACCATAGAAATACCATACCGTGCGTATCCTAAGCCACAGATGGGTAAGAGTCCCTTAATTTTCCATCGAATTTAACTTGAAACTTAACGTCACGAGGGAAAACGTCTTGCCACGGTGGAAAGCTTCTTTTCACGGGGAGAGTTTCACGCGAGACGAGCTACATCGTGGGTCCTCGCGGTCGATCGCGATCAAATTCCCCTCTCGAAGCTTGTTACGCGTCGCGTCTCCATAGTCGCGCTCGTAACGGTTCGCGGCTCGCGAAAGCGGATTTCTCAGCGACGTGAAAACTCGCCTGCCCCCGGACGCCTTATTAAAAAGTTCGACGCGACGAAGAAACGGAGAACGCGAATTTGTCGAAGTTCGACGAAGACCGTGACTCTCGCGGACTCTCTAGCGGACTCTCCTCTTCTTTCCTGGGCGAGGAGAGTTTAGGGGAAGAGGACTCCTCGAGTCCGAGGAGTTTGTAAATCCGTGGAATCCCAGAAGGGTAATTCGAAGTCTCGTTTGCGTTCGATGAAACATGCCACCTGAGACGAAGATGTTTTAAAATTAAATTTCTCGCACGAGTAGGCTACTTTGCGAGCTAGTGATCGGCGATTGTCGATTAATTGTGTTTGAAT
The DNA here is from genome assembly GCA_001276565.1 of Melipona quadrifasciata. Taxonomy (NCBI): domain Eukaryota; kingdom Metazoa; phylum Arthropoda; class Insecta; order Hymenoptera; family Apidae; genus Melipona; species Melipona quadrifasciata. The sequence goes on from KQ435922.1 coordinate 1,995,110, forward strand.
TTTTTTATTTTATTTAATTTTATTTGGAGTCGAGAAGGATTGTGAAAAGGGACGAGGGATTGCAAGTGTAGTGTGAAGTTTAATTTGAATTGTTCTGACTGGGAAATGAAGACAACTTTTTTACCATAAAATTTTATTGATATGCAAACATTTGAATCGATACAAAACTACAAAATTACAGGCGCGATCGCTCAGTATATCAGACAACGCCACGCCTCCTCGCGAATCACGTGACCCAAATCAACCAATCGCTAATTTTCGTTGCATTAACAGAAGCCCGATTTTCTGCATTACCCCTGCTAAAGTCACTTTCAGTGATAAAACGAAAATTTTTGTGCCGGTAAAATAGATTACACTCGCAATTAAAATTCATCCACAGGTGCTAATATTTTCCGAACAAAAAATGCATTGCAAAAAAATGCGAGATAAAATGAACGACGGTTGGATCCTGACGTGTTGGATCGATCGTGCAAACAGCTCAAAATGAAAATCGTCGTAACGTCAGAACCGCAGCGCAGACACACACAGTCTCTGCAATCTCTGGGGTTAGCTAACTCCAGGGTGTAGTTTCAAAACGTAGAATATCGGATCTAATCTCCGATAGTTTTCGGATATTCTAACTGCTGGGTCATGAGAGACCAGCGAAATCCTAGAACCAGGAACGTGTCTGGCTCGTTTTATCTCAAGTAGTAGTGGCGCGGTGGAAGTGTAAACTGGCGGAATCTGTTTGAGAAATGGCAAGCGTTGAATGTTACAAAGTCGAAAGTAATTGGGTCCTGGTCTAACGCCACGGTGTATCAGAGACTGTGTGTTGGGCAAATGGATTCCACATCGGAACGTTTCGTTTGATATTCGTTGATCGGTCGCGAAATGAGATTGCAACGTGCATTGCAACTTCCTGGGCGTGTAAGGAAGGCCTTCGTTTCGAAAAATCAATCAACTTATTTTAATCGGCAAGAGGAAAAAGAAAAAATATTGTTGTGAATCAGTGTTTAATATTATGTGTAATTCGTGAAACGATATTGTTGTCGGGCAATTATTTAATATTCGATGAAAAATTAAAATTGGATTAGGTCAGCAAATGAAAATTGTAAAATTATTACACAGGACGAAGTTTTAAAAGTTAAGGGAAATTTCAAAAATTTTGATTGTGAAATTCTAAAGTGAGGTTTCCCAAACTCACAGTTTACCAGAAGTACGAGAAATGTTAAAAAGTGGCAACTAATTTTGTCGACCAATACAAAATTATTTGTACATTTTTGAACTCGTTTCAAACTTCGTCAAACCTGATGCTACAGCATCGATAAAATTTCAGGGTATTTTATAACGCGAGAGAAAGATCCCTATAAATTTTCAAACACTTTCGGCGAATTATGTGTTCAATATAATTTGATGGTTGAATGCCATTTGCACATATACTATATCAGAATAAAATGAGCATCAATGAACGTTTTATTGAATGTGTAATTTCTGGCTTAGATCTTTCAGCTTCGAATTCTATTAAATCTGGAATCTTTTAAATTTTGAACGATTTCTTTTCTAGTTTCTTGATTAATTTATACCGACCTGCTACCAAGTTTCACCCTCTTACACAATCGATAATGTCCCTGGTATTTATATTTCCTCGGATCATTTTGAATATTGAATCTTTCGAAATTGAATATTAGTTTGCATTAGTCAATAATAAATCACAGCAGATTTCTTATTGACCAGTCAGACATCGGACTGTTTAAAATTATTAAAAATCTCGAAAGTTTTTATTCAGACTAGTCACTAAAATTACTAAAAGTTCAGGCTTGAACGAGTATCCAGTATCAAGCTGATATAAAATCGAGAGAAAATGCAAAAAGTTCGATTTTATTCAATGTCTCGTCACTCTAAAAACGCTCGAAACATCCAAGACGAGATCGAGATTCACTTCGAGGCGCGAGTAATTCGAATTTGCCGCCAAAATTCATCGTACCGCAATTTCAGTGGAGAGAGAGAGCACCGATCGTGCTCGTCCAAAAAAACGCACCTGACGATGTCACTGACTGATAGCACGGTTATCTAGAGCTGATATCTCCAGCGGAAACACGTCTCTCTAATTAATATTCATCCATATTATTCTAGTACACGATCTAGCCGGCTCGTCACCGTCGATTATTAATCTCTATCTCTCGTGTAATCGACGTGCGCGCGAGTGGGGTCGTTGGATCGCGAAAATACAAGATTTCATTTCGAAGTCGATCGATCGATTAATCGGAAAGTGGGGGAGGGGACAGCTTGATCATCCGCTGGCGAATGAATTACCGCAGCTGGCACGTCCTCTTATGGGACACTGAGGAAGCACACAGAGATAGCGCGCGCGCGCGAGAGAGAGAGAGAGAGAGAGGATCGACGCTTCGTCGTTATCGCCGCCTCTAATTGCGCTCATAATTAATCAGTGGATTTTTTTACGCGGCCATCGCGCGGTAATTAAATTGAGAGCGCGTCGCTGATCCTATCGCGGTAATAACGTCGCGGAAAATACCCGGTGCGATCACAAGGCACAGAAGACCGGCCGTTTTAACGCTCGTTTTTACGAGAAAAGGGAGCAACCCGGGAAGAAAAAGCAAACAACCAAAGTCTGTTCTTCGTCTCGCTTTTCTTTCGGCTATCGTTTATCAGAGTTTGTCGGAGCTTTCGTTGCTCGCGAAGAGCAGCCGCCTACGATTTTGAAAAATTTTTTTTTTAATGATAGTGCGTAGTCCTGATGAAAGTAGCGAGGTTCGCAGCTTTTAGACTTTAGGGAATTCGTTCGTTTATTTGTAGATATCGACGAATTTGGAAAAATTGTAACGTGATTATGGCGTGTCAATTTTGTAACTTGCGTCGGTCGAAAGGAAAATTAAATTTTCCTTGCTCGAGTCGAAGTGAATATCAGTTCGATTTAACTTTGAATGTTCATTTAAAGAGTAACTGACGTTATCGCGAGTTTCGAAAACATCAGGATACGAAATTATTAGATCGTTAGATTAATTGCGAATTCGAATGAAGGTATAAATATAAAGAATTAGAATATGACATTATAAAATTAAATTTGATATTAAGTTTGACAAGGTAATTTAATATAACAAATAGCGATCATCTGTAATGACTGATAGATCGCTAAACTCTTAGAAATTCTTAATAAAAGTAAAGGAAACGGCGTTGAACATCAAGAAGCAACGATACCTGAAAAAAATCTGCGAAAAATCTACGGGGAAAATTCTGCAGAGCAGAAATTTGAAATGCAAATTCTGCGAAGTAAATTTACAAATTTCTCAAAATGAAAGCGGTTTTGTACAGTCAGTCTGGTTATCGATCGCGTTGGGGGATTAACGTCGGTGTAAGTGGCGGGTGTATTTACACGAGTAAGCTGCCGCTTAACTTTCCTCTAACTAGTTTGAACTTAACGCGCGGAGGAACTGCGGTTGCGGAGGAGCTGCCGCGACTTTTGGTCAGAAGGCGAGTCGAGCTTCTTGAAATGGTTACAGCGATAATAGAGCTGTAAGCGTTGTGTCTCGGAGAAGGAGAAAGAGAGAGAGGGAGAGAGAAAGAAAGGAGAAAGTGAGATGTTCTGCTTGGGAAAAACCTCTTTATCGCTGTTGATAACGTGCCGTGTCGAATGTATATTCGAACTCGTAATTCCTTTTCATTGTATACCGACGAAGATAACATTTTTCTCCTCTGAAAGTTTTTTTGAAATAAATTTTCTCTTTCTACAAATTTTGACTTGAAATTTAAACTAAATGTATTGAACAATTTGGAATTTTTTTACATTTTTCATGGAAAGGCTGGAACAGACTCTGAGTATCATTGCAGCGAACGATAATGTTTTTTTTTATCATTTCGCTAGTTTTTACTGCGGAGTGGTTCTGGTCCATAATTTCAACCCGAATAGGCAGTTCTGACTAATTAATCGTTTCGCTGATATTGCGATGAATTAATTATCATAATCTGCGCGAGAGTGGAAGAGTATTTTATTACTTAACACGCAATATTTTTCTTTTTTTTTCTCCATAAAAGGATACCGGGCGTTTTTTGTCAAAATTAACATTGCATCGTTCAAATTACAATGGTTTACGTGTAGGTCAATTGTGCAAGATTGATGTTGATTTCTGTCGCGAAAAATCCATTTAAACTGGAATTTCAATGATTAAAATATTCCAAATGATACATCAACGATGTTGATAAAAATTCGTCGATATTTCCCACTGTTGAAATTTGCATAGCAATGATCGTGAAAGCGTTTTAATCGCTGTGTGTTTGGTAACTTTCGTTCGTCCCTTCTCTCTCTCGTTGTCGATCGATCGATATGTGGAATGAAACGGTTGATGAACTAGTCTAATCGTTCCTCCGTGCTCGTAGAATATAGTGGGCTTCCCTCCTGTTTCCTCCATGGTGGGAAGAAAATGTGTGCCAGCCGGATCGCGTGGACGAGTCA
>KQ435922.1:2004647-2021559 GCA_001276565.1 Melipona quadrifasciata
CGCTCCACGAAAAATGCTGCTTCGCAAAGAATTGTTTTCCGAATAAATGGAATCTCCGAGACTTTCGGAATCGATCGTCTGTCGCGCCGGCTCGAACCCGTGTCGTCGGGCCGAAGATAACGTCGTCGAACAAGAACGGCTCAGTTGCGAAATCCTGATCTTTGAATCGAGTCTTTTGTCGAGTATCTCTGTTCGTTTCGACGTTTCGCCGCAAACTTTTTCTCTTTCTTTGTAAAATGATTCAACGCGCAACGAAACGAGAAATTTCACAAGCGTTTGAATTTTGAATTAAATACATCAGTTACGCGTTGATAACTGTACATAATCGTTGCGAGAGTACATAATTAAACCTTTGCGTTCCGTGTATTAATTACGTGGAAATTAATCCGACAAACTCGCCACCTATTGGAGTTATCAACCTTCGCAGTCATCCCACTGGAAAATCGTTTCTCAAAACTTTTCGCATTTTTCGTTCGGGTTCTTAGTGAATTTTTAATTCTCAAACATTTGTGTCTCGATGAATGAAAAATTGTTCATTCAAAAAAAAAATGAACGTATCGTATTTCTTGTACTTAAAAATTCAAGGCTACTATAAAAGCACCAAATTAATTTCCAATTGATCAAGTTTCATTTAGAAGATTTAAAGATGATTTAAAGATGAACGTTTGTTCGTCTAGTGGAGCAAACTCGTCGCCGTAGAAAATTAAAAGCGACAAACGGTTCACCATGTATTATTCCCCACGATCGACTCGTATTTTCGTCTATTATTAACAGAATTTATCGCGACTCGCGATATCAGATCGCCCGGTTAAAAATTCACGAGCAAATTCACACATACACACAGACACACACACACACATACATCCCGAGCGAAATCGTTTCGTTTCCAAACTGAATGAATCATTGACCAGTGATACTCGTGATATATTCAACGAAACAATACAATCTCGTTTGTTCGGGAGATTATCGCGACAGCGTCTGGATAAACAGATAAAACTGTAAGTCATCGTGCAACGAATTAACATCAATGGGTACGTTTAATTAAACCGTACGATTCGCGATAACACGTTCGTCCTTTCATCTTTTATTTTCACTGGAGCACGTTCCAACTAATTTATTATCGTTAATTATTACTTTAGAATCATTCCCAGATAATTACCTAGGATGAAATAACAAATGTCATATGGAGCATAAGATTTCACGGTTGGATTTGATGACACGTTGATGTAGTGATCAGAGTATGTTTGAGAAAATTGTTTGAGTAGAAATTCATTCAGGTACAGAATAAAAAATTCGTTTGATCAGAAATGCCATTTTCGTGTTCAAGCGCAGGTACTTCAAATACAATTCATTCAGTGCGTTTTAGAATTAGTGATCAACTCTAGATAAGTAAGATAGTACGTTACGCAATTCATTATCCTTGAAACATAGCGACTCTTGTCGATACATTAAACAAATCAGATTTATACTTTTACAAATATAATTTATAAATATCATTACTTTAATAGTCTAATTAATATATATAAAATACACGATACACGATACATCTCACTGAAAGGCCGAGAAATAACTGTTTCGACTAGGAAATGAAGACGACTCTTTTGCCATAAAATTTTATCGATATGCAAACATTTGAACGGATAGAAAACAAATTACAGACGCGATCGCTCGGTACCAGACAACGCCACACCTATTCGAGGTCTACGCCACGCCTCCTCGCGAATCACGTGACCCAACTCAACCAATCGCCAATTTTCGTTGCATTAGCGTTGCATTAACCTTCTGAAGAGGTCCGATTTTCTTGGTTACCCCCGCTAAAATCACTTCCAGTGATATTAATAAATATTATATATTATATTATAGTAATATTAGTAATAATTATATTAAAAAAGAGAAATTAATTCAATGACACCGTTATATTAACAAATATATTCAAAGTAATATAATCTTCTGAATAAACTTCTAAAAATTAATATACATCGTTTGATGACAGTCCAAACTAGTAAGGGAGGAAACCACCCCATCGCGTTCTCGTTGTTGATTTTTCTTTGTTGGCCGGTAACCGATGGAAACCTTTATCGAGCGCGATGTTTAATTAGACGGTAATTAAACGCAACTGGACGCGATAACGTTTACAAATTATGTCTATTTCTATTTCGTTTCGCGGAGTGGGGATTATTTTGTTACGCGGTGTATATCTCGGCGTGTAATTGCGGCGAGGATTATTCGTTCCATTCGGCTTTCCGAGTTAATTGAATCGAACTGGGCGTGGTTTAATTACTTTATTTTATTGTTCCCGCGCTTTTTGTGTAAATGGCCGATTATTGTTGAATAGCCGTTACATGGTTAAGTGGATTGAACTGCACGCTATTGCGTTTATTACATTCTTCTCTCTCTCTCTCTTCCTCTCTCTTCTGTTTTTTTTTTTTTTTATGCTTTGCTCCAAGAACGTTTTTGTAAAATGATACGAAACTGTGTAATTGAAGCGATTGTGTTGGGAATTAGAATTGAAATTGTGTGGCGTGAATTAGTTTTCATGTGAATTTTCACTTTTTCACGTTTAATGGTTGTTTTAGAAACATTTGGGAATTTTATTTGCAAAGAAACAGATAGGTGGAGTAGAAGAAACGATGAGTCTTGAAATTAATAAATTCCGAATCTTCTCTTTTCTAATAGTGTAGCCGTAAGTAATGTCGTTTTTGCATACTGTACACAAAATCTTATTTCACTTAAAAGTCAATACAGTTTTAATCTATGATACAAAACTTTCTGTTCCTTTTTTGTAAAACGATGGTGAATAAAAAAATAAAATTTAAATTTGAAAAAAGCGTCCTACAATAAATGTCGAAAACAGTATAAACCACGTCAGAGAAATATAATGATAGAAGGTGACATGTCGAAGACGCCCATCAGTTTTTCCATTTTACCAACCAAAAACTGGTGAAAATTGACGAGCGTGTCATAATTTCTCGCTGCGGACGAGAATCACGGCTTTTAAGAACATGATCAGACACCGTTGAACGTTCCAGCCGCCACCGGCGAGCAGTATGGTTGCTCGCTGAACTATTTAACGCTCGTCATCAGACTTTCGACGCGACAAAATCGTGCTCGGCTCTTCTTTCACCTACGCGAGTGACGACCAACGACCAACGAGAACGACGACGACGACGACACACAAAAAAGGAACGAGGACCGAGGAAGCCACGAGGAAACGAGTTTTTCCCCCCCAGCGTGCGCTCGAATTATTACTATTTTCAGGCTTTGAAAAAATGTGGCGAAACAGCGAATGATATTTCAACGCGGAGAGGAGTACTTCGGTTGATTGAGGGTGTGATTCGTAAGGAAATTGGGGTTGAAGCGGTCTGACGAGAAAATTCACACGCGAAGAAATTGGGAATTTGAGAAAGGGGACACGAAGATTGGGAAACGTGGGAAGTCGAAGATTTCGGTTGTTCGAAAATTGAGGAATTTGAAGCACTCGAGGGGTCGAAAATGTGAGAACTTGGAAATTGGAAAAGTCTGAAAAATTTGGTAATTCAGGGATCTGGGACAGCACGAAGGAACTTTGAAAATTCGGAAACTTGTGAACCTGAACGGCGAATTTGGAAATTTGGAAATTTCAAAGTGTCGAATTGTGCAAAAATTTGGGAAACTTTGATACTTGCGAAATTTGAAAGATCGAAGATCTCGTAATTTGTAATTAACTTCACTTTCCGCTGTACCGATCAACGCCGATTTGCACCTGGTTAAGATCTAAAACGGCCGAGAAAAACGCGCGGACAAAATAAACGGACAAATTCCCCTGCGGCGCGTATCGAACAGAATAGAAAATATCGATAATAGCGTAGGTAGCCGGCGTTGATTCCCCGATTGATTTGTTCTCTGTTTCTCTGTTGAAACGTATCACCGGGGGAGGGGAAATTAATTCGGCAGTTTCCCCCGCATAAAGAAAATCGATGGCAAAATAGAGACGAAACGAGTTCCATTGGCGGCGCAGTGTTCGGTTTTAATCAGCGTTTAATGAATTATTCCGCGACGATCGTGTTAGAACGATGAATTTCGAATCGCGAAAAGAAATCCTCGACGAGATAAAATAAACTGGTGGTAAAATGACACACACACATATATATCGCGGCACGTTCACTCGGCTTTGTTCGCCGAAATTACCGATTAATTAGATACTCCGCGCGATAATGACTCTAATTCTATTCGAAAATCCATTACAATAGCCGCGGTAACAAAATACAGAGATGAAATGGATTTTCTACCTAACGGCGTCGGAATCGTTCGATACGCGCCGGGAGTTGCGCGTTATTGAACCCTCTTTGATTGCAATTAGCGTGACGACGAAACGCTCGGAGGCCGATATAATCAAATTGAAAAATCGTCGTGAGGATTTGGAGGGACGTTGAGAGCTGTGCAACAACAACCGTTGGAAGAAACACAGCTTGTTCTAAAACTGACGAATCTTCTTCGAATTTTTTAAAATCTCTGCAAAAGAGATTGTCGCGCAAATATTGTGTTTTATATTCTCCGCGATAGAAATTAAATTACATTTAATGTGATCGAGAATCTTGTAATTTTTGTACACTGTCATGTTCGTAATGAAATATTTCATCGAGGGTGCAAAGGAAGGGGTTGAAATCTCCAAATAACCCAAACGTGTGCTGAAATGACCGATTTATAATTTTTGTTAGATATTTTCTAGACGCGAAACAGCGTATTTTTAAAGATTTAAATAACTTTTCGCAAAATATACAAATGAAAACTTGTCCTATAGTCTGTTGTATTACAAGGTTTCTCAATATTTCCGACGAAAATTTTATGTTTAATCCAGCGTTAACGCCAAAACTATCGAGTCAGAGAAATTGGATTGCAAGAGGTGGCAAAAAAACTTTACAATTTGACAATGAACGAAAATTTACAAAAGTCATTCGAATCTCAAAAAAAGGATCGCAAGTCCGCGAAATTACTGCAGAAAATTATAAATTTTGGGAGTTTGTAATTTTTTTCTTTTTTTAATTAAATTTTGTTCGTTTCGACCACTTTGGTGTTAATTTCACGTGCTAGCGAGAGCCGGAATTGAAGCAAGGCCACACGAACTCGCGGTGTTCTGCTTTGAGCGCGGACGAGCTGCGCGAAAAGTGCGCGGAAACGGTAATGGGCATTGTTCGTCGTCAAACGACCGGCTAAACGATCCCTATAAATACCGCGCGCGTTGCTTACGTTCAGTTTTCAAATTTTCCTACTAAATATAGCGGTTCGAGTAGCTGCAGCTCGGCCCATTGTTCTCCCGCCTGTCAATCCTGTCTTTGTTACAATTTTTTTTCCCTTCTTCTCGAAATTACCGCGTCCGTTCCGCGTTATTTCGGGATAAATGGGAAATTTAAATAAGTGCTGGCACGCAAAGAGAAGATGAAAGGGGGGACTTGTTCGGAATAAATAGAATTACACGTCGCCGATTCGTTTTAACGAGGCCTCGATAAGACCAAGCGGGTTCTTCCGTTCCGTTTGAAGATGAATGACGCTGTTTGAGGATAATACCGCTTGTTTTTTCCGCGCAATGTGCGCATTGTTCGACGAACATTGCGAACGTTTTGTTGAGAGAACGATGGTCATGGTGATATTTTCGTGTTCGGGATAGTTTGATTGTGTTTGAAGAGACACGAGCTGTGTTGTATCGCGAATGGAGTAGAATAGAGAATGGAGTAGATTGCGATTGTTGGCGATGAATGAATAGTTAACGATGAAATTAAATAATTAACCGTTGCAATAATTGGTCGATATCATGGTAATAACGTTGAATGCGAAATGCACGTTGAATCTTGAAACAGTGTGATCGTATTAGTGTCGGTCAAAATATCGAATACTTGTTTCGTACGTATTGAGATAATGAAAATTCTCCACTGGTCACCAGATAATTTCAATCAGTACAGTTTCTAAAGAAAAAAAAAAAGAAATATTAACAAATTCCCATAAATTGAAAAACTCAGTAAATTAACCTAAACTTAAAAAGAAAAAAAAAAAAAATGAAACAACCACGGAGAAAATTACTCAACATCCACCGCAAAAACCCTCATCTCTCTCGTTTGACCTCAAGGCTCAACCCCCATTCATGCAGTGACATAAATTATCAGCTCTATCTGGACGCGGTTACACACTCCCTTGGAAACCCCGACGAGCATTTTCCACGAGAGGTGGAAAACCCTCCTCTCCCTCCCGGTCAGCGACTAGAGAGAATCTCGATTTAAAAATCCTTCCTCTGAAAACAAATCCCATGGAGAAAGAGAAAGTCGTAACTTTTGCGGAAAATTGCGATTGCCCGGTTAAATTGCGCGTCCTTTATTCGCTTTATTTCTCCGCCACTGTTTTTCTTTTTCTTTTCTTTTTTTTCCCTTTTTTCTTGCTTTTTCGTCGCGCGTCGGAATTCATGCGCGCCACCATGCTTGATAACAGCGTCGCGGTGTATAGTATAGTCCTGGTATCCGAGGGTGTATGTCGCGTGGTTGAATGGAAAACACGTTCCTGGAATTTCCACGCGAAAATTCAACCGAATCGAGTCATCCGTACAGGGTTCGCGTGATAATTATACGTAGGGTTGGAATTAATCTTTTGCAAGGGAAAGAAAGGGATATACTCGTTGCTTTGAGGAGCAAGTTTTGTTTCTAGTGGCGGAGAATAGAGGGTTGCTTACTAGAGTTCTCTCGGAAAGAGATCTCTTGCGACCGATCGTTTCCTCTGGGAATAATTTCCTCTGGAGCGAGACTTGCGAGATTGCAATTAAATTTTGCTCAAAAGATTGAAAAATTTAAGAACCTTCAAGGGTCTCGTTGGATGTCGAAAATTCACGAATTTCGAGATTCTTATAATTTTAATTTTCAAACGTTTAAAGTTTCGAATATCTGGCTTTCCAAATTTTCCAATTTTTGGCTCTTTGTACCTCTGAAACTTCAATTAACGAAATTCCCGAATCTTCGAATTTCCAAATACTTCCAAATACATAAACCTTCAGATCCTTGGATCTTCAAATGTTTAAACTCTTGAATCTCCGACTTTTCACTTTTGTAAATCTTCATATTTCTCTTTAAAAAAAGAAGAAGAAAAAACAGTAAAAAAACTGCACGACTTGTACCTCAGTACGATTCGTTACACTGAAAGGAAGCAACTGTTCTGAGAAAGGAAAGGAAAACGACTTTTTTGCCATAAAATTTTATTGATATGCGATAACATTCGAATCAATACAAAACAAATTACAGGTGCGATCGCTCAGGATCGCTATTAGACAACGCCACGCCCGATCACGAATCACGTGACCCAAATCAACCAATCGCTAATTTTCGTTGCATCAGCGTTGCATTAGCCTCCTGAAGAGGTCCGATCTTTTGGGTTACCCCCGCTAAAATCACTTTCAGCGATTAAAAAGAAAGTAGAAACAACGAAAGATACAAACAGGAAAGAAACTTTTCTTCCTCGATTAAATTCAGGAGCGGTGGATTATCTTATCGAGAGTGGTAAGAGCTCCTCTGCCTGTTTTAAAAGAGGGCACATAGTCACGGGCTCGAGGTTAAGCTCTCGCTTCGCAGATGCGAGTCACGAAGGAAGAAAGGGTACGACGAAAAAGGTCATCGCACTCGGCCTGCCAAGCATAACGGAAGTGAGGCCGCTGATTTCGAGTAGAACGACCCTGAAAGAGCGCGGGCGACTCGCATCGCGGACTTGCCTCGACTAATTTGCTTTTCGACGTTAATGCTAAGCGATTTGCCGCGACTTTTTATCAACCTTTACTTCCTTCTTGTAATTTTCTTCCGCCTTTGGTATGAATTCTTCTACCATGTTTCACCGTATGAATCGTGAAACGTTCGAATTTGTCGGATCGCGTTTCTCATCTTTCTAATTTTGTTTTGTACGTATAATTTCAAGTTACATGCTTTTTTTCATTCGTGTATTAACTTTCAAATAAACTCAAACACTGTGTTTAAATTTGTTCCGTCACTTGTCACATGGTTTTTAATTACTGTATCGTGTTGCTAAATTGCAATAATCTCTTTTTTTTTAATTTAAAATTGTAATCAGTAGGACCTCCACATTTTATTATAATTAGGTAGATTATCGTTACGTGTTGAGACTAAAATTTGAAACCAATCTAGATAGAAAAATATATAGAAGCCAGAAGATGTTTGCTGCACGCGTGTATTTGGTAAAAATTGGAGTTCACTGCCCAAATTTTTTTCTCGCCGACTAATTTCGAAATTAAGAAAAAAAAAGAAAAAAGAAAACGTTGATCAAAGACAGTAGGAGGTAAAGCAACGTCAGTCCATTTTACAGTCACGATCTCTGTCTGCAAAACAGAAACAGCAAAAAAAAAGAAAGAAAAAAAGAAGGCGGAAAAATCGGTTTATCGCGGCGCGTCGGGACGCGTATGGCGTCGTCCGTCGCCGGTTCTGGGGGAACAGAGTTCCGAGTCGCGTCCGTCGGGCGAGATTGACTGTCGAATGAAAACGAGGGATTGGAATCGTCGGTTTGCGGTGCCGTCCGGCTGACAATGAAATCGAGCCACCGTAAACGAACTAATTGCAGGCACAATAATTATTCCACGGATCCTGTGGACCCTGTGCGGCCTCGTCGTCTGCTCGCGGATTACGAATCGATCGTGTGCCCGCCGCCGCCGACGCCGCTCTCTCTGTTATTAACCCTCCCACCCTCTGTATTCCCCGGTACTCGTGTTCGCGGATCGACGGCCAACGCCGAAATTTATCGTCCCGTCCGCTCTCTCTCTATCTCGATATTGACTCTTCGGGGACTTCGATTGTTCCGCGCTCTCTCGGTGCCGTGAATTTTGATTCCGCCGGATTTTTCGGCCAAGGCTGATTTATGTCGATTCGTTTTTGAAGGAGAGGTTTCGGTGATTCGTTTGACCCGTGTTTTTTTTTTTTTTTTTTTGGAGCATTTACAGGGGGAGGAAATATTATTTTTGATAAACTCTTTAGTAAACATTTGATTGTAGCAAATGTTTCGGAAAGTGACGACATCATATTTGGTATATTTTTGATGTCAATGAATTTGATCGTTGTGAAATATTTCCAAGTGAGTTTCGATTTCAGTAGATTTCTCTAGACGAGTAGTCGTGTCAATTATTGATAAACTTGACTCGTGCTTTTTGGAGCACTCATGCTTTACAGGGGAGGATCTACCATGGAAATATTATTTTTGATGAACTTTTTAGTGAAATTCGATTGTAACAAATGTTTAGAGAAGTGACGATGTCGTATTCTATTAGTAATGAATTTGATTGGGTTTGGAATGTTCCCAAGTGAGTTTTGATTTTAATAGATCTCTAGACGAATAGTCACGTCAATTATTAGTGAACGTGACTCGTGCTTTTTGGAGTATTTCCGAGCGTAGATCGAATTTTAACAATTTACAAAGTGGAAATGTTATTTGAAACGCGAATGAGTTTCGATTCTGTACATTCTTAGATTTTTAGGGAAACGACGACATCCATTTTCAGAATATTCGTTTGACCAAGTTTGACCGTGTTTGAAATGTAACGACTAAGTTTGACTGTCTTTTAAATACATGATCGGGCGTGTTCAGATTCTTAGATCTCTAGGGAAGTGACGATATCCATTTTCAGAATATTTGCTCGGCTAAGTTTGTCCGTGTTTGAAATATAATTAAACTAAGTTTGATTGCGTTTGAAATACATAATAGGACGTAAATTCAACGCGTAAATTCGCAGGAGAGACATTAACGAGGCAAAATTACTATTAAAAATTGACGCGAAAATTTCCCTTTAATCAATAAAGTTCAAATAAATGGACTTTTATTGTGCCTATTGTAAAAAAAACTGCAAGCTTCTCTACCAAATCTAATTCCTCTGATTTCAACTGATTTATAGTTAGATATTATACATCTTCGCGTAATCATTTTAATTCCGATTTCGAGCCTGTTGATGATCTTTTTTTCTTTTTGCGATTGACAGGGCGGTGACGGATCCGAGGGACGGTAGAAGAGTGGCCTTGAAAAAACTGCCGAACGTCTTTCAGAGCCTCGTGAGTAGCAAACGGGTCTTCAGGGAGCTGAAGATGCTCTGCTTCTTCAAACACGAAAACGTAAGTAATATCTAATTTTATTGCACGCTAGCCGCCTCTTTGGAAATTGAAGTGTTCTAGTAACTATAAAACACAGCCGTTGAGTGTTGAAGCTCATTTTTTGATGGAACGATCGATAAATAAATAAATAACTTAATAATATATATTATAACATATTAATTTAATTTATGTAACGTATATTTATATCTCTGTGCTCGGGAGATCGACACTTGAACGACAATGTGCTCATTATTATGGCTCCTAAAACAAAATGCCGAGAAAATGGAAAATCCAAAAAAGAGCGACTCGCATTTCGTTCGACTCGCATTTCGTTCGACTCGCATTTTGAATCGAAGAATAGATCTATTAAATTTTATTAATTATAATCTGTTAAGCTCGGGAGAAAATCGAAACAGTAGCGAAACTCCGCTTGTACGAATTCCATTTATTTTAATCGATACCCGAATTAAGCGCACCCCTGCCGATCTCGAATTCACTTATTCGAACTTTACGCTCCCGTTATGTGAACTATTCGTTCGTTACGAACTATTAAACTATTATTACTATTACCGGTTTGAACTATTTGCTCAATAATAAACTACTTATCCTTCGACAAGTTCGTACAAGCGAAGTTCTACCGTAATTGTAAGCATCGTACCGATACTCGATGACGAAGTTCCAGATTAAAGATAACAAATCCTTGCAACCGGCTCGTTTCCACAAAGTTCCAAATTGAAACGCTTGGCAATGAAACTTTGTTTCTGATTTAAAGGAACGACTCTTTCAATGTTCAACGTGGAAATTTTGGGAATTAGTGGGTTAATGATCGCAACGGGATTTAACAATTTAATACTGAATGTGTCATGCTTGGTAACTACGTTCATTTCGTTCCTCTTATTTTGTCACAAAGAAAGTGTGAGGATATATAATTTTTCTCCCCTCATTATCTAATTGTAAAACGGAGCCGGTTGACTGGCGGCCTTGCCCCTACTTTCTTGATCTCTAGCACTATCCCCTCCACTGGAGGATCGATGCAGTGGAGGGGATAGCGCTAGCGATCAGGAAGGTAGGGGCAAGGGCCGCCAGTTAGCCGACTCTGATCGAAAACTCGTTTCGTGCACTGTATTCCATGTTTTCCTATATTGAATTAACAATTTCCTGTAGTCTTTCAGTAAAAGTTTGATTTCACAACCGGTCATTTATCGATCAGTTACGAAATTACAAATAGGAAAATTGATCAAGAGTATTTAAATTTAATTAGTTCTAAACCTGACAGGTTCTAAACAATATACGGAAAAAAGACAGAATAAAATTTGTCTATTTGCAGCTTCATTTTTAAATAAATAAATGTTGAACGCATTGCCTAAAGGTATTATACACATTCACTTGACAAATTCTCAAACTCGACTCTCTCGAGAACGAGAATATTTTGTTGTTCATTTATCATATTTTATCTTTTATTTTTATTTTAGCGTCATACTTTATATTTTACTTTTTCTTTTCGACTTACTTTTGCACGATTTCGCAACGCCTCGTATAAAGTATGGATGAAAAACAAAGTGTCAAAGAAAACAAACGAAGAAATTCGGATTCAAGTTCGAAATTCCTTCGTTTTTGGGACCGATCCTAAATTCATCGTATAATCCGTGTTTTTTCAGGTCCTCTCGGCCCTGGACATCCTTCAGCCACCGCACCTGGATTTCTTCCAAGAAATGTATCCTTTTCTATAGTCGTCGAGACAACGCGGCCGAAACTGGTTTTGCCTTTCGGGGAAGTCCGAAAACGCTGATTCTTTCACGGCGACCCGCGTTTCCGGGACATTGTACCGCTTCCCTCTGGCGAGTAAGTTTTAACATTGAAATACCCCGAGGAATTCCTCTCCGCGCGGAGGAACCGCGATTTTTAAGAGCGCGATTTTGTTCGACCTCGCCATTTGCCTTCATTTCACTTTTTTTCCACTTTTTTCTGTCATTTTTTTTTTTTTTTTTTTTTTTTATTCAGAGATCTGAGTCGTACGAAAAGTTTGGAGAAATTTCGGATTTTACGGGTTGAAGGTAGAAAGAATTTGCGACGATATATGGGAATTGCGAGGCGTGTGCGGATGGCTAAGATTTCTACTTTCTTTCTCTCGTTCTGTTTGGTATCTGTTTGAAAGCGTATGAAAGCGTATCATCCCTCTCAAAGACGAATTTACAAAAGCTGAGTATATCCTTCCTTTTTTTCTATCTCTAACTGAACGTCAAATGTCTAAGAAGTGACAAAGTACGGTTGCAGAATTGTCCGATTATTTTATATTCGATCGTGGGAAACATTTACGAGGGGGGCAATGTTATCTCGTCAGTGTAAACACGCTCGTTATCGTTGCTGA
The DNA here is from genome assembly GCA_001276565.1 of Melipona quadrifasciata. Classification (NCBI taxonomy): domain Eukaryota; kingdom Metazoa; phylum Arthropoda; class Insecta; order Hymenoptera; family Apidae; genus Melipona; species Melipona quadrifasciata. The sequence continues at coordinate 2,017,107 of KQ435922.1, forward strand.
ATTTATTTATGCGAGCTGCAGCAACGAATGTCGGTTTTATTTAAAATAGTGCCAGGTTGTAGAGACACGTACGTATACCTTTTCGAAAATTTTTCGTCAGAATGTTCTTCGAGTTTTTGATCGTTTGAAAATAAAAGATTAAAAATGTCGGGAAAGATAGGAAGAACGACACAGTTTAAAATTCAACTGTCGAGATCTGTACTTTCACCGTGCTTGATCCTCCATTAACCATTCGAATAATTTTCGCATTTACTCGCGAAAGGGAAAAATTATTAGCCAATTTAATTCACGGTAACGAGGAATCGTTTTTCGAACATAAACTCTCCAAAAGGATGTACAGATATTTTCTAACAGAAACTTCAATTCCGGTTAGACTCGCACAATAAACTGCTAAAATCTAGAGAAATAAAATTTTCGAAATGTATAGTATGCAGACACAGAGAAGTAGAAAATCTAGATGATAGAAAGGGAAGGGAACGAGTGAGAAATTCCCAAAGTGGAGTACAAAGAGCAAGTTGGCGAGTGGAATCACGCGAAGTCGGGGAGGGGGGATCCATCGAACGCTTATCCAGGAATCTTCGACCACTTAACCCGTGTTGCTCGTCGATTTTTCAATCGGCCCGGAAGCCAAGCGCACGCAACGCTCGTCCGAAGCGACGCGGAAACTTTTAATCGAGCCAGCCGTGTCCGTGTCAGCCGGCAATTAAAGCGTAGGAGAAAGGATTCACCTTTGATCGGGAAGGCGAGGATCCTTTGTGTCCGACCGTCTCGCGAAAAATCTTCCACGCGAACGATCGTCGTTTATCCTCCTCCCAAGCTTCTTATCGTTTAGTCCTTTCGAGTCTGTTGGCACGATATTTCCCCGAATGTACGTCCGATTTCAATTCATCCACCAACGATTGTTCGTCATTCGTAAAAATGAAATAAAAAGTTCGTTCCGTTTCACGTGACGATGAATTTGTCTGGGGATCTCAAGGTCATACCTGCCCTATATATACTTCTTCGGCGTAGCAGCAGGATAAATTTTATTTCAAACGATGAATTGTTACGTGTGTATAATTTTGAGACTTATTATTATATTGTGAAAAATTCACCTTCGAGAACTTGGTTCTTTCTTCACAGTATTTGTACATACAAAATTATGTGTAATACTGTTGAGTATTATTTATAATTTGTCATTTGTAATTTATTATTTATAATTTTGTATATATAATATTGTTGAGTATTATACTTACTTGCCAACAATATTATACATAGAAAGATTGCGTACAGTTGTATTATCATGCGATGTATTGACAGCAACGTATTGTTATGCAAAGAATGTAACGTCAAGCGGGCATTGTTATACAATTTTTTCGTCAGAGTCCGGCTCGGAAGGAGAACGCCGACGTCAGGGGATTTTAATGTAGAAACGAAGGTGAAAAAAATTTCCATAGGATCCCGAAGCACAGTCTCAGTTTCTGAGATATCGCGTAACAGCAATAGGAACGTGTCGCCGCGTTCGTGACCTCCGCGGTTTCGTAACGATCTCGTAACGAAAAGTGACGCGCACAGAGCCGAGAACAAACGATGTCCCCGACGTAACACACAGCGAGAGCAATCTACACGTAACCGACTGGTCGTTTATGTAACACTCACTTACATTGGCCCACCGGAGGAAGTCTCTTCTCTTCTCTTCTGCCGGGAAAAAGGCAAAGATTTGAAACGCGGACGTGCCGGAGATTCATTCATTCGGTTTGAGAGACCGACTGCGTCTCGCGGAAAATTCTCTTACTTAGTTTGCAGATTTGTGTTATTTGCCAGATTTGTCCATGGACACTTGCTAAACTTTAGATACAGGGTGGTCGCCGAAAGACCGAACGGTATAAAAATAACTTTTACACAAACAGTTTTTTTATTATTTTATTTGAAATAAGCAAAAGTTGCAAAAAAAGGATTGAACAAACGAGCAAGTTGCGACTTTTTCAAACAGTTTCAGTTTTTCAGCGGTCGCGCTACATTTGTTAAAAATAAGATGTCTATTTGAAGTCACATTTTTAAAAATGGGATATTTGTTTGAAGTTGGATTTGTTGAAAGAAGATTGAAAGATATACTTGTTTGGCAGATGTTTGTCAGATTTGTCCAAAGTCTATTGTTGGATGTTTGTTCGAAGTAACGTTTGTTAAAGGAAGAAGTGTTTTTTTAGAGCATTTCACGCATCGTGGTTGAAATTGTAATGTTTGACACTCCTACAATTATCACGTATATTATAGTAGTACCGGACAAGCCATATAGACATAGACTCCCATTCGGGGTCTACCCCACGCCCCCTCGCGAATCACGTGACCCAAATCAACCAATCGCTAATTTTCGTTGCATCAGCGTTGCATCTGAAGAGGCCCGTTTCTCGAAAATTACTTTCAGTGATGAAAAAATCTAGATCCCGATCGAGGATCACTCGGAAAACCTGGTTAGTCGCGAGCGGGACTGGATGGTAGGAAGGTCGTCTCGCCTCTTTCGAAAACGAAATTAAGCTGGAAGTTGCGTCCGCGCGTAGCCGATGTGGGACGGACACGTGTAGACGGGAGAAGGTAACCCAATAAATCTCGAGGCTCCCTTTCTCGCGTTACGAACGCCCGGAAGATCAATAACGGCGTGGCGTGCTCCGTCACGTTCCACGCCGGGCAAGAAGCTTAATTTCAAGGTGAAAACCCACCTCCGTCTGGCTCCACCCCGAGAGTTCGATCGACCCCACGTGTGCAAACATCGCGGCAACGCCGCTTCGAGATCCCAACTTCCAGAGATACCGATGTTTCGTCGTCTTTCGACTTTCGAAAGTTGAACAAAAGCAGACGCAAAAGAGGAAATTTCCAAGATCTAAATTTAAAATTCTCGTAAAAAAAAAAAAGAAAGAAAAGAACAATTCTTTTAACGTTTGAATTTCATTTGAGAAACAAATCATCTTTGAAAGAAACGAACTAGAGACAGAGTGGACATCTTCTCACGAGGTTGTATCACTTGATATTTTATTCGCAATTTTTCATCGTCATTGGTTCAGCTGTTCATTGGCTGAATTACGCGTTGTGTCGTAAGTCGTCGAAAGTCGGAACGCAGCAATTTTCGCGAAACTCGTCGAGCCGATCGGTATCCACCGGAGTCTGGCGCCATTGAAAGCGATCGAATGATCGATCGATCGATTAACGCGAAAGCGATAGTCGATGGCCTCTTGAGTGAACGGGATCGTACCACGAATGAGCTACGAGAGTTAATCTCGACGAAGACAGCTCAATAAATCTTCTCCCCCCCCCCCTCTCGTTTCCATTTAATTTACCATTTGTGGTAAATTTAAGAATATAAAAATATACTATTCAAAAATTACTTTCGTTTCGTCGTCTGAGATTATATTATTAAAAATACACTGATATTCTAATATTATAAAATATTATTTGCGTAATATCTACGATTTAAATTGCACACAAGATTTATGTACCTGTAATTCTTTTGAAATTAATCGGCGCTCTGAATCTTAACGTAAAGTACTCGTTATTCTATTTCGTATCACCAACGATACTGACATTCATTTACAAAATTATTACTTACATTCATGATTTACATATCTGTTTATCTTTCGAAATTGACGAGTGCCCCAAATTTCAATATTCAAATAAAATATACTCGTTACTCTCTCATGTTCACATTTCGCGTTTTACACGGCACAGGATTTATTTACACGTACCTGTTTATTGTTCGAAATAGAGTTACTCGTTGCTTCATTCTATTACATCGACAGCTGTGTCATTAAAAATACTGACAGTCATTTGTTACCTGTCCAGGATTTGAACTCTTCGGTACCGCTTCAAGTTTTAACGTAAAATAGAATATTCTCTAATTTCTCTTCTTCAGCTTCATTTTCGTATCCAATCCCACTCGCGTAAGGATCGTACGCTCGATCCGATTCGTCGTCTTCTCGGGGAATTACGTCGCGCGGTGCGTTGCGCCGTTGCGAGGCTGATGAGACGAGACGCGATGGCACGATTTACTGCCTACCAAGCTCGGTGAATCCCCGCCTCGACACGGACCACCTGTTTCACGCTGGCCGCGCCTGATCGATTCGCGCGCGGATTACGTTTTTATCGCCGGATTCTTTCCTCCTCGTTCGCTTGTTACGCGCCTCTCTCCCCTCCCTTCTCTTTTCTTTTTTTTTTTCTTTTTTTTTTCTTTTTTTTTTTGGAGATTTTCGTTGGGAATTTAGCGAGGTGTGCACGTGTCTCGAAAAGAGACGTACACACGTTCGTCGATGTCGGACGTTTCGAGGGACGCTGGTAGGGGATGAAGCGTGATGCACAGTCGCTCTAACTCTTTGCGAAAGGTGAACGCGTTTTCGAGTTTTTCGATCGGGAGTCCATTCTCGTTCGAAACGAGGCTGCCAGTTTTGGGACAAGGGAGAATATTTCGGTAGTTTCTGAAAATTTA
>KQ435922.1:2079149-2099980 GCA_001276565.1 Melipona quadrifasciata
AACTTGAAAATTTATTATCATTGAAATATATATATATATTATTTTTGTATATATATATATATATTGTATTGTATATATTTATATTTGTATATGTATTACCATTGCCTTCATCATCTTCACTTTGTAATTCCGTGTAATCGTCAATCGTAGAATCACTAAAAAATTCTTTTCAAAGTCACAAGTCTTTCATTGAAACTTTCGTTACATCACTTTCATAAAGAGGGCACTCTGTCGCAAACAAAGTACACCGAAATACCGGAACTGTTTCTTCTGTTGCAACTGATAACTGCTCTCAAATGAACAACGAACAATGTTTCAATTCGAGTGACGAGTTAGACTCGTCATCTTGCACTTAAATCATCAGGCAAAACAAGTGCCTGGACGGCAAGTGTCAGCCGTCGAATATAAATAATTTAATGATTTATAGTCGTAACAGTGGTGTCTCGTTACAATGCTAATGAAATTTCACGATACGCGATAGTGGAAGTTTCCCGCATATAATATAAATATATATGTGTAAAAATGAAATATTTTCGTGAGCCACACAAAAGCGCGGAGAAAGAAAGGGGAAAGATGGAGGGTGGAAGAGAGGCAGGAATGACACGAGTCGGCGAGGGAGCGAGAGAGACTAGGGGCTGCAATAAGAGCAGAAACATCGGTGTGCCAGATGAGTGTGCCGTGAGTCATGCGGCATTCAGACCTCGACTTTTCTCTCCCCGCAATAAAACTCGGTAATATTACCGGGGTAATCTGCCCCGTGGGTGCGTCCGGTTGCGAATTCACCCGCCGGTAATTAAAGTCTCGCACTCTTGCTCCCGTCCTCTCCTTCTGCCCAACGTTACTCGTAACGTCCTTCGCGTCTGATAACTCGAGGGCTGGTTGATCGTGCGATGCTCGTGCAAACTCAACTCGTTGAAAAATTCAATCTTCAACGTCGCGCCGAATCGCCCAACTCCGTCGTGCGAAATTACTGTTGACTTTATGCTGAATTATTGTATAATATTTCCTTGAGCGCTTATATTCAGTAAAAATATCAAGATTCAAATTTGTCGTTTCTTGCTAAATAATAATAATTTTCAGGCAAAATTTATTAAGATGCACGCAGTGTCAAAATCATTTAGACGTCCCTCGTACATTTGTTCGATTTATTGATCGAACACGCGTGGGAATGAATTTCTTTTTTCATGGCGGTTAACCATCGGAGGGTAAATCGAATTTGCGCTTCGCGTGACTCGCGCGGATTTACTGGTTATTCGCCGCTTTTGAATCTTTTATACGTAGTAATTTTTAGATAGTTATTTTTTCTTTTTTTTTGCTGTCGGTGGAACTTTTTTAGGTGGCAAGGATACGGCGGATTTTCACCGATTTTTGTTTCGTTTCGTTGGTTTTCGTTTTATTTGGTTGTTTCGACGGAACATAAATATGTATATTACTTTCAGCTGGAGTATTTCTCGTTGTTTCTACTAAAGGAAATCCGTAGCGTTTGCTGCTCCAGTTGGTGATATTTTGAGTGTGAAACACTTGCGGGATGTTCAATGACGTTTAAAAATGTCATTAACATCGTAATAAAAGAGCAATAATATTGGAACAAATTTAAAATGTAATATCAGATGCGAGCTTTCTAACAAGAATACCAATTTCTTATCTCAGTGAGCCTCGATATTTAATGAATCCACCTTTAACATTATTATAAGTATTATAGTAATACACGCTTCGTACTAATTATGTAACTCTTCGATTCAATTTCAAATTTCACAGCGTTTCAATCAGGAAATTTGGAAATGTTGTACAAGGTGATAAAAATTTCCTCTTCTTATTATCATTCTTCATTAACAAGCGTTGAACTCAATAATACGGACAATGACGTGAGGAAAAAAGGAAAAGAAAATTCTTCCACGCTAAGTGTTCGAATACTTACGTATACCACTCTCCATTCTTCAAAAAACCACCCTCGTTTCTCCCTCTGTCTCTCAACGAAACCCACCCCTAACCGTTATCCTTCTGCTCGTCGCTCTTTTCCATCCGTTCTTTTTTCTCAGGTCTCCCCTTCGTTTCACCTCGGTCGTTCCTTCGCCCTTTCTCTTTCCACCCCCTAGCAGCGGTCAGGCAGTTCCCCCCCCCCTCTCTCTCTCTCTTCTTTTTCTCCCCCTGGATGCTCCCTCTTTCTCCGCTCGTCAGCCCAGCCCAGCGAAAATGAAAAGGCTCTCGCGTTTTTCACGTGCTTGTCGACGACGACGAAGACGACTCTGCTGCCCGCTCGATCGGTGTCCCCATGGCAGCGAAGGGGGGCGGGGAGGGGGCGTACAAACGTCACGATGCCTCGCGAAGGGAAGAAAGAGGGACGCGCGCGACGAAATAATTACGCGGAAAGGCAGCCACGGCCGTTTTGTACCAATACCGATGCGCGGTAATGCGCGTTACACGGCGGATAACATTCCGCGGAATGCATTTAACGCGCCTACGTGGGTGGCACGAGGATGCGATGGCACACGGTTTGACGACGACTCGCGCGTGTTATTAACCCTGCCGCGCTCCTCGAATTTTTACGTTTCAATCTTATCGTCGCGTTTCGCGACGCGAGCAAGAGTTCATTACGTCTGGATCGTGGAGGAAAATTTAACCGACGTCGCGCGTTTTAATGGTACCGTGCGTAATATTCGAACAGACGTAAATGATTAATACGTAGAATAATAAATATAATTGTGTCATAATAATACGTTACATGTGATTGTATCACTATCAGTTCTTCGTATAAAGTGAATAAATAAATTTGGTTATGTGTCTTGGAAGAAAAGTCCAACGAGGGATAAAAATTCAATCTGTTATTTCAACTTTTTAATTGAGTACTATTGGCAGTAATTAATTAAAAGTACTAAATATAGCTTTTTAATTAGGTACTGTTATTGCTATAATGCTGTGTATAATATCAATTATAATCAAATGACTAATGTGCGGTACAAGAGATAGAATTACATTATGATTCATATTATTATTATCGTCCATCACTATTAATCAACATATTTATCAACAAAATCTTCGTACAAAATCACAAATGAATTTCGTTATACATCTTCAAGAAGAGTCCAAAAACAAGAGATATAACTTCAACTTTAACTGAACAAATTGAAAAAAAAAATTCCCTCCCCCCCGTTAAGGAGCAAAATTAGCATAGTTAGAACAGACAATAATTTCAATGCCAATTGGAATTACAGCGCGACGCGGAATTACTTCCACCAAGGTCTCTGTCGCCCTTACCTGGCAACCCACAAAGTAATACATAGCCTACGTTCGCCAGATTTAATAATATTCCACGGAGCAACGATGAAATAATTATCACGCCGGTGTTATTCAAGGTGAAATGTTTGGCAAGCGGCGCGTATGTCCATTTGGAGGGGATTACACGAGCGTTTATCCAGAGCCGCGCGACAACCGTCGTCCGTTAGTCAAGCTGCCACCCCATTTTCGCAAAGCCGAATCGCGCTCCGCAGGGGTGGCCCGGTAATCTGTCCTGCATTCAACTCACGCCCGCACTACCCTCTTCATATCCTCCCCACCTCCTCTTTCCTCTACCGCCTTGAATACGTATTCGTTTCGCTTCGCGGTTGTGCGTTCACCAGGGGGTGAACTAAGAAGGGGTGAACCAGCCTTCTGGAGGATCTGGCTTCGAACAAACGCTGCTTTTAACGTGTCGGGCCGTGCTCGGTGTGTTCTGCAGATTATTTAATATCTTGTCGATTTTTTTTTTTGAGGGTTGAATTTAAAATTTCATTTCGCGACTGTGGCATTTGTCTTGACTTAAGGTCCAATTTGTACTACGTGAACTTTGGTTTTGATTTCTGTAGGAACATGCACAGGTGACAATTATTCGCTCGTACAGTCTTTATTTGTATTATCACTGAAAGTGATTTTAATCCAGAAAATCGGGCTTCTTCAGGTGCAACGCTGATGCAACGAAAATTAGCGATTGGCTGATTTGGGTCACGTGATTCGCGAGAGGGCGTGAGATAGACCTCGAGTAGTAGTGGCGTTGTCTGGTGCTGAGCGATCGCGCCTGTAATTTGTTTTCTATCGATGTAAATGTTTGCATATCGATAAAATTTTATGGCAAAAAAGTCGTCTTCATTTCCTAGTTGGAACAGTTGCTTCTGGAGTATAAATCGTGCAGTTTTGCTTATTCTCTTATTTACTTATTTACTTGTTTCTCTCATTTTCTCGTTTCTCTAGCTGATAATAGGGACAGGTTTCTTGTTCGATTCGGATTTCAATTTAAAACAGGTTTTCGGCGCGCGCTCACCGTGCGAAATTACCATCGACGAAGGACGTTTCGCGATCCGATGCAATTTGTCGTCGATGTCGAGCACTTAGGGGAGATCCGTCGTCCCACTTGTTCCGTTCAATAAAACGTTCGTAATCTCGTTCTCCGTGAACTATCAACCGCGAATATCTCGCGTTTGTAACTCGTTGTTGCTTACTCGGGAGAAATTAAAAGTTGCAAACGATCTGATAAATGGTATTTGCACATAAATAATCAAATGAATAATCGAGTGGTCAAATTTTTAAATATAGAGCTGAGAATCGTTGTGGTGCAAGTCCAAATTTTGAAGGTTCTGTAGGTCAATTATTGTTAAAACTTCATTTTCCACGTTACAAAATTTTATTTTACCCCATCAGTTAACTAAGAAAGCAACGATAGCAAACGCAAAAGAGGTCCTTCAAATTCTGATCGTCACCCTTTCAAATGTATTCAAACGTAAATGTGTGACGATGGATTTGGGACAGACGATATATATGTATTTCTGGTGAAAAACAAGAATGTGCGTTCAATCATGTGAGTCAAGTGGGAAATAGTTTGATCGCGTGTGAATTGGTACGTCTGCGAGGACGTAATCCGTGGTCGAACGTACGCGCATTCGTCGAGTCGAGTGAAGAGACAGTCGCCTAACGACTGGTTCATCCGCCGGTGGAATTTCGCGGAGAACGAGGTCGCGCGTTTTCGCCTCCTCGACGACAAAACGTCCGTGTCTTTTCAGGTTTTCGAACCTGATAATGGCTGATTTGGAAAGTTTGATTGTCTTGGAACGTGGCTTGGTTACCGCCGCGAGGAATCCATACCGCGCAAGATTGAAAATATCGGGAAAGGTATTCCCAACAGTGTGTGTGTGTGTGTGTGTGTGTGTGTGAATTTGCGAAGTTCGCGGAACTGGGCGTTTGAAAATGTCAGCTCGTTGCCCGAGAGCAATCGGGAATTCGGAGCGTTGAAAGTTGCACAACCGGAAATTACGGAATTCGGAAATTTTAATATCGAGAAATGCAGGAAAATTGAGAGGCATCAGGAATTCTCTGGAATTCAGGAATATAAAAATCTTGGAATATAGAAGACGGGAAACTTCGCGAGTTTCGGAATCCAGGAGTCTAAGAATCTCGGAGATTTTAGAAAATCAGATGTTATCGTGCAGGGACGTGAGAGTTCGAAAAACGTAAATTTAGGAACCTTGAAACCTAGAATTTCCAGATGTTTAATTTGGTAATTTAATTTAATCTGGATGTTCCGGAGAATTTTGGAAATTCAGAGTTCTCGGAATTTAGGAAACTGGATGTCCACAAGTTCCAGCGTGATCTGAGAATTTAGGAATTGCTTGGACTTTTGGAAATTTAGAAACGCAAATATTCCTGGACATTCAGGAACTTTTATACCATTTACGAATTTAAAAATTTTGAAACTTCTAATTCTAAGTAATTCAATTAGTTCGGAATTTCTAAATGCAAACACAACGTCGAAATTTAGAAAATTGGAATTCTTAAAATCCAAAAGTCGTTGAACTGAAAAATCTCAAATTGTGCTTGAGAATTCAGGAATTTATTAGGACATTTCCAGAATTTTTCTAATTTTGAACACGTAAAAATTCGAAAGCTTGAGCAATTTTTTGCTCGGAATTATTTCCCGACTTTTCCATCAATCGAAATCTCTTCTCGTTCCAGGCCTCAAATACCTTCACTCAGCCAGAATCCTGCACAGGGACATAAAACCAGGGAACTTGCTCGTGAACAGCAACTGCGTGCTGAAGGTAAATTTATCCAAATCTTTCGAAACTTTTTGCCGCCAAAATTACGAAACAAATTCTAACCAATCTCCTTGTTATAAAAAAAAAAAAAAACGATCGGCAGAAACAAGAGAAAAAGGAAACTCTGTTAATAATAAATGTTAATGATAATTCAAAACAACACCCTAAACAATAACGAATCCTAATAAATCTTGCAAAAAAAAAAAAAAAAAAAGAAGAAAAAGAGCAAAATCAAAAGAGAAAGGAAACTTTGTGAATTTCTCTGTAGAAATGTTAATAATAATTCGAAATGACACCGTGTTGCCCGCGAACAGATCTGCGACTTCGGTTTGGCCCGAGTGGAAGAACCGGATCAGAACAAGCACATGACTCAGGAAGTGGTGACGCAGTATTATCGCGCGCCGGAAATCCTGATGGGGGCGCGACACTACACAGCAGCTGTGGACGTTTGGAGCGTCGGTTGCATTTTTGGCGAGCTCCTTCGTCGACGGATCCTCTTCCAGGCACAGAGTCCCGTGCAACAGGTTAGTCCTTCTTTCCTCGCCTCTTTTTTTTTTTTTTTTCGTACACCGAGTATTTTTTTCTTTTTCTTTTTTTTAATTGACAGACATTTTTCATGTAACGTATATTATCCTTATCCAAAGAGAAGGTTCTTTCTTACCTTTTGACTCGTTTGGTGAAATCTGTTCTCTCCTTGACCCAATTTAGGATATATTTAATTCTGATATTTGTCGTTGTGAATATCCATTGAAGTAGAATTTACAGATTACTACAATCTAGATAAAAAATAAACAAAGATTTGTTTCAGTCTTTTTTGAATAGCGTTGATAAATGGCGAGATACACTTTTGTGAAATTGTTCTCAATTCGTTTGTCATTTCTTCGACTCTCGATGAATTGTAAAATTCACAGTACATGTTACTATTATATATAGATAAGAATTAATTTGAATAATTAATAATAATTGAACAAATGAAATTGAATTAATTAAAATATATGTACATTAAGGAATCAATTTGAACATTTTGCACGTTTCTTCGTTGTCCGTGTGTTGCAGGTATTTTATAAATTCTTGCACGTTTCAGTTTCTCGTAATCCCACAAGCATCCACGGGTCCACCGACAGCTAACAATCTTCAACACCTCCGTAATTAATAATTGTAATTAACTCGCATTGAGTTCGTTCCATAGCTCTAACTTGGCACCGTTCATTCGAACTCCCAACACACAGTTCATCCTTGCAATTTCCTCGAACTTTCATTAAACATCCATCCCTCCTCCCCAAGTACGTGTATACGAAAGTGGAATCTTCTATCAGGTAAAAGTATGCGATTCTACGACGACGAAATGGAGGATCTCCCTCTTCTCTGTAGAAACGAAGAGAGGGAAGGAGAGAGAAAGAGAGCTGACCAGAAAGCCTTCTAAAGTCGAGAACATTTTCATTCGATTTTCAGCTGGAACTGATCACAGAATTGCTGGGCACGCCGACCCTCGAGGACATGAGGTTCGCGTGCGAGGGCGCGAGATCGCACATGCTGAGGCGCGCGCCGAAACCACCCTCGTTGACGGCCCTCTACACCCTTAGCAGCCAGGCGACGCACGAGGCCGTCCATTTGCTCTGTCAGATGCTAGTCTTCGATCCTGTAAGTTTCACCGCTCTCGACGGTCGAGCCAATCGATAACGAAAATTGCGAAATTTTGTCGACGCTCAAGACGCCGTTAAATACAATTTCGATCGCAAACCACGTTTCCGTGGAGTCGATTTTAGAAAAATTGTCGGCACTTCGAACTTTTGATAATTTCGGAAAATTAAACTTTGCAAAAAGGAATCGTACAACGAGATTTTTCTTGGTACTTGGCCTCGTTTTAAAGCTGTTGAACTATTATTTCGACTGAATTCGTTTTTTTCTTTTTCTTCTTCTTAAGATATTTTAACATTATGTAGCAAATGGAAAAGTCTTCTTCTCTTTAAAAAGGATTGTAATACATTCATTTTATATATGTAAAGGCAGTGGAAAATTTTACTTGCGACGAAATTTGCGGTCTTGAAGATTGACGTACGACTTTTTCCATTTTTGTCATTTTAAACGATCAAAAATTCAAAAACCATTTCGCCATCTAACTTTAGTGTTCAATGTTCAATAAAACGGCAAAAGAAAAAAGACCCAAAAAAGGAAATCCAAGACCACATGGTGGATCGAGTCGCGAGAGAAAAGTTTTAATATTTCTAGAAGTAGTTTGAATTTTCATCAAGGATATTAAAAAATTTTCAACAAAGGTATAAAAAACTTTGAAAAAAATGAACTTAGGACAGTCAAGGTAGCCTTGTGCTTTGAAACGAAACGAAGATGGTTGTATTTTCTTTTCTTTCTTTACAAAGTTGCAACAGTTGTCTAAGTTACCATTTATTACCATTATGACTATTGTTATTAATTCTTTCATCGCTCTATTACCATCGGTAATTTCTCGTCGTTACGTGTTCAGTTATGCTCTTCACGTTGCACCTTAGAAACATCTCTGCGACAAGGACGGGCAAAGCTAAAAATCTCACTTTTCTCTCCAACAGAACGCTACGTTTTCTTAATCTAAAATCGGTGATAACAATCGTGCAACGCGTTTTCGTACTGGAAACCCTCGGTTTTTTCCTATCGCTCGGGACACTTGAAACACGGTTAACACCGTCCTCGTAAATAGTCGGAGTCGGTAGTCGGAGATCGATCGGGTTTTCGAGAGGCGGCGAGCCTCGCGTCTCGTTCGTATCGATCGTTCGTTGACCCGGTTCACGAACCTGCCGCAGGACAAGAGGATCACCGTGGTGGATGCACTGGCGCATCCTTATCTGGACGAGGGGAGACTGAGATATCATTCGTGCATGTGCACGTGTTGTTACACGACCAGCGGCGGCCTCAGACAGTACACGGGGGACTTCGAGCCGGCCACTTCCCATCCGTTCGACGATCTCTGGGAACGGAAACTGACCACCGTGCAGCAGGTGAAAGGTAAGAACCGAAATTTTGTACGGCAACGTGGCTCAGAAATCCGCGGAAATGAGACGGATTTCAGATTTCTTTCTGTAAATTACGACAATTACTTGTAAATTACGCACGTTACGATTGCAATTTGGACTGCGATGATTGCAGTGAACCAGGTGTCTTTGTCTGAACTATTAATTTTGCTAATTGTCAAAAATAAAATAAAATAAATTTGAAATCTCGTACCGAGCCACTCTGTTTTCCGCAAAGTTTCCATTTTGTTTCGAAGTTCTGTACACGGGGTGTGTTTCTTACTTTTTTTTTCTTGGAAAGAAATATTGTGGAATGGACCACGAGTCATAAGGTGGGTGAAAATAAGGAAAAAAGGAATGTTACGCGAAGTTTGTTCGTTAGAAAGTTGCAGGCAAATATTGAACATTGATCGCTCAGATTCGAAGAGTTCGACCACCCCTTGGTTTTTAGTTGGGGGAAACTCGTAAGGTGTGCAGTATTAGTTTAGCTTAACGAGAGGCGGCAAAATTCTCAAGAAATTTCATTTTAAAGTTATTAACGCAGAAACTGGTGATTTTGAAATGAGAATTTAACGCTAGAACTACCAGCGACTAAAGTGTGAACTTTGTAGCGAAGAAATTAAAGTGCGAGAAACAAGAAAAAATACGATAAAGAACACAAGCTTCTAGTTGAATTTCTTAAAAAATCGTTACAGATACATAAAGAATTATAATAACTGATCATTTTGGAAAGTTTCACCTATTAAGAAATGTAATAATATTCGTCAGATTTATCCAGGTTACTTTCTAACAAAGCGTTTACGAACAAGCTCCATGTAACATTCTTTTCGTAGATTATGCTCCCAAAAATTTTCCGGAAAAGCAGGAAACACCACGTATATATGATGCAAAAAAAAAAGCAAAATTTCTTATGTGCCAACCTAATAAATCTGTAACACCCACGATAATTTGACAGTAGACGCAATTGTCTACAGAACAAAGAAATTCATTTCTGGGAATATCTCGATCGGTGGACGATGATTTTCCGACGATTTTACTGCCGAAAAAGTGGTAGCCTCGACGAAACTTTTGAAATTCAGCGCGTGCTTGCATCTAGGAAAATAGATGCGCGACCTACATATGCGGTTTGTTGTATCGAATTTACGAGACAGAGTGTCTGAGGGATGTAGTTGAAAGGCTGCCACGCGAAGAAGAATCGGTAGACAGAAAGTTGTCTGACTTTGGCGGAGAAGATAAATGAAAGTAGATTTTGATGCTCGTATAGCATTCTATGGAGAATCGAAGACAGTTCGTTCTTTCCCTTTTTGACGAAGCAATATATATACAACAAACAGACGAAAAGCAGTTTAAAACCGACATTTGTATGTTATTTTTTATTATTTTGTACTGGATGTTTTTCCAACGTTGGTAACAGTAATTCATTCCAAGATATGTACTGTATATTTTTCGACAGGTTAATTTTTGTTCTTCTTATCGATTAATCGAAGATAATAAATAATTACATTTATACGAAATAAGTAAATTATTCGATCGAAAGAGTTTTTTAACGTCGAATCCAGAAGATTCCTTTTAAACTTTCTTTTGTCTGAGGAAATTTCCCGAAATTCAATTCAATTCAATTCAACTGAGACCTCCCCCCTCCCCCTCGTTTCATCGGCGAGGTAAACCAGAAAATCGAAACGAATACTCAGCTGATGCTTTCAATCTCGGCCTCCCCGCATGAAATAAGAAAGAAACAAATTTATTTTCCCGCTCTTGCAGCAACCCGGAACCCAGCATCCAGCGCGGAAATTTCTCGCCGCGGGGGGTAGCAGAGAGTCGATCGATTTTTCGAAATTTGACCCCTCCGAAATGATACAAAAATAAATTAAAATATCTGTCTGCAACAATGAAAAGCTTCACGCTATTCGTATAATTAATATGTAGCATTAAAAATATTTTCATGTTCACTTATATATATATAAAATTTCGATACTTTCTATATAAATAACATTGGGATCCTAAAGCACGCTTCAAGAGGGCGGAATGTTCCAACACTTGCGGGATACTAACAATTTACATTAGAAAAATTTCCCAACAGTGTATATTAATTCGATCACGCACGCGAGAGAGCTCGGCCCCTCCTGCCCCCGTACGCGATTCAACGAAGAGTCGACTTTCAGCGAATGCTAATGAAACGGGCGGAAACGAGCGGAGAATTGTTAGAGAAAGGGTGCGTTTGCCAACAGCAGAGTTCGCGCGACACGACGTCCGCATTAATCGCGGGTTTTCAGCTCGCGAGGAAAAAAAAAAAAGGAAAGATTATGCATTCGCCGTCGAGTGACTCACGCTCGATTATTAATAGCGAGACGTCTTGGACACACGTGGCTTGGAAACAACGTACGCGGAACGACGATGCGATAGACTGTTGCGTGCGAATACGACCGCGATAAATCATCGTTTATCACTCGGGGGGGTCCGTGGCCAGTTATCGTAGCCAACTTTCTTCTCGGAGCAGTCGTCGGAGAAACTGGGTCTAATATCGTGGTTGAAAAATTGCACGCCATTCGTTCGTTAGAGCGGTTGAAGGGGAGGGGCAAGGGAGTGGATTGCATCCCCCTCGAGAGAAAGACGAACTTACCCCCGAGACGGTTGTCGAGACTCTGACACTCACACTTCGGGGACAGTGTTTAAATTAGTGTTTTAATTCCCGTTTGATGCACCCCGATTTATGCGCATTTCTGTTGTGCTGGCTGGAAAGAAAAGTTTGTCCATTATAGTATCAATTATATTATCGATTATATTATCGATTACAAGATCGATTATATTATCGATTATATATATTATCGATTACAAGATCGATTGTATATATTATCAATTATATTATCGAATACATTTCTGTTGTAAGTTTGTCCATTATATTATCGATTGCAAGATATTCCAGTGTTAATACATTTGAACAGTCGTGAAATAATTGATTCATACACGTAGGGGGAAATTATTTCGCAGATTTTCAATTTTTCTGACTCGATTCACAAATTTTTGTGAATAACTCGTACCGAAATCTCTCTGGAGGGGATACAACCTGTGTTCGGTATATTCGCGCAGACGTGTCAAATGAATCAATTTCGAATCGATAATTTATGATCAATAGAAATTCAATTCCCACGACATTTCGTGAGCGAAACAAACAATTTGGCACGTTAGATTTACGTAACTTTTTAAACTTTAACAGCTAATTGGTATTGCTTTTAAAATACCAACGTTGCCACGTTCGATCCATGAACGTCAACAAAGCCACGAATTCGCATAAATTACGCCTATCGGGCCCCGCGCTGCGTAATAAAGTCGATTACTATAGACAGAGCGCGTCCAACGCTAACGTTTAATTCTGCACTCGAGATTTGTCATACGACAGGCATGCGACGTTCGTAATAAGTAATCGCGCGGTGTGCGTTCGGGTTGTCCTGACTGGATCCGTCGTGGACGGTTGCACGTGCGTCCAAGAAAGGTGTCGCAAGACGAAACGGTCGTGCCGCTGCGAACAAAGAGGTTCTTCGATGCCAGAAACGCTTTCTACGAGGTCGGAAAACACTTGCAGCCAAACTTTTACACCCTGCGTGCCAATTTTTCCTCGAGCGAGCTACGATCCTTTTCTACGCGCAAATCACTTGCCATTTGAGCGAAAAATATCGGGTTTAATATAAATTTAATATAAATTTAATATTTAATAAATGTACACCAAAATTTAAATCTTCTGCGTTTCAATTTCCCTTCAAAATCGCCACGAACTTTCCGGACAACCCGGAATAGATTTGCACAATTCGAGATGTTAATTTGTCACATTTTCAGCAATTTCAAGAGAGAAATCTGAAATTTATCGTGTCGATGTTAGAGATCAGACTTTGCCGATCAAGTCAACTTTAAAATCGGTCAAATTGACTGGATTAATTAAAGCGAAGTAAATTAAAGATCGTTTCACGTATTGGAGAAGCATTTCCCAATAACGAATTGATTCAGCACGGAACTTTCAAGATTGTAGACTCTGTCGACTAAGTTGACTTTTGAAGCAAACTGAATTAACCAAATTAACTCTCGAAATCGTTTTACGCGCTGGGAATCTTCTTCTGGCGAGTTTTTCAGTCATTTCATTGGAGGGAATATTCGCGAATAATTCCGAATTGGTGAAGACTATTTTGAAATCATGGAATTGTAAACGTACTTTTGGAATGGAAAGACGAGAACTGTTTCCATCAAATTTCAATTTCACTTTGTCTTTCTTCCGCGAATTCAGGAGCTGAAATAGTAAATGATCCGAATGCTGGAACAAGAGGCAGCAAAGAATGTATCTTCGTTTATCTGCGCCATTTGTCTCTCGAAATATGGGTTTGCGTTTTTCCATTTTCTCTCTTTCCAGATTTAGAGCGAGAACGAATGGTATGAAACGCAAAAGTCATAATTTTGTCCTTTCGTGGTTCCAAAAGTTGAAATGAATTTTATTGTCGTATATATACGATATTGTAATGTAAAAAGAAAATCCTTAGCTTCCAAATAGAGGCTCTTAGTTTTCCATCTAAGAAAAATTTATTTTGCCTAAAAAAGTTTATTTCTTGGAAGAAAATTCATATGGCAAAAGTAGACAAGGCAAAATTTTGAAATAATTCCAAAGAATATAAATAGTATGATTTAAACTTCTAATTAATTTAAATTAATCTGCAATCAGTTCTACCTTCCTACGTAAAAAATTATCTTCTCCCTATTGAAAAATATCTTTCGCCGCTTTCGTCGTCGACAATTTCAAACTCGTCGGTCCACCGATTCCCCAACGTGATATTCCCAGGCACGTGGCGGCAGCGTGAGCACGCTCTGCGTGTGACAACGCACAATAAAGCGCAAACAATCGACCCATCGTCCCCCGTTCGATCGCACACCCGAAGAGATTCCGCCGGGGACACGAGCCAATGTACCGATTCTTCGGCTCATCTTCGTACGCTCGTCGTCACAACTATCGCAGGCATTCTCACTCGACTATATTCGTTGTCTGTTTCAGAGGAAATGCACAAATTTATAGCGGAACAGCTGAACACGTCGCGCGTGCCGCTCTGCATAAATCCGCAGTCCGCGGCGTTCAAGAGCTTCGCAAGGTAAGCCGTAGGTGACCGATCATTCGGATTGATATACATACGTAATATATGTAAAACCGTCGACCGTAATCGTAAAAGGATTGCATTAAAGGGAAGGAAATCAGGATACGACGGTGTGTCGGTTAGGATGTAAGGGGGAAAACGATACACCCCAGGTTGTTGCAGCCTTGGTTTTAATAGGGGAGAAATTAACCCTCTTAGTGTCGAGGGGGAAAAGAATCATCCCGAGCGAAAAATACCGAGCCCGAATGAGGCGAATTTTTTTTTCTTTCTTTTTCTTTGTCTGTTATTCGATCCCATTTGGATTTTGAAAGTGATATAATTTATCGCTATCGGTTGAAAAACGAGGCGCTTCTTCTGTTTTTGGAATTACGCGATTCGTATCAAGTGATAGATAATCTATGACGAGACGTTGATCGGCAGCAAAGAGCGATCGAAAGATTAGGCGTTTTTACGCCTGTTTTTTGGTTCCTCGAGTTTTGAGTTTACAGTAAGAAATATTAATTTTAGATGATAATTTAAAGAATTAATTAGTTGCATCAAGGGATCAGAAAGACCTAGAGTTTTGCTCGATCGCTAATAACGAATTCAACCTTCGATTTTCCAAAATGGCGATTGGTGTTGCCATTCCATCATTGATTTTTTTTTTTTCTTTTTTTTCGGTCAATCTGCGGCTTTAAATTGAAAAAAGAGACGCGACTCGTCCGACCTTCATTCGCGTAGAATGAGACACCCATCGTCCTTGGTATTTTTCGCAAGTTTCACCCGACGACGACTATATCGTCGTTCAACGCACTGAAAGGGTTAAGATCACAAACCGGGGAGATCGGGTCCTCGAGAATCGAAGAGTCCTCCTTTCACCTCGCCCCGTGAATTTTTCCCTCGCCTCCCCCCCACGAACATCACCATCGTCCGCCGGATCCTTTCTTCTTCCAACGACCAATTATATATTTACAAAAAAAAAAAAGATAAAAAAATTCAAATCTCGAAATTCCACTAGACTTCCACTAGACGCTAGAGGAAAAACAAAGGAAAACAAAATTCTATTCGAAGGAAGAGCGAGAAAAAGAAAAAGGGGAAAAAAAGGAAGGGGAAATGGAAAAGCGAGAAAAGTGGATCTGAAGGATGTCGAAAGAGAAAGAGAGGAGGGGGGAGGGGCACACACGCGCGCACGTGACACGCAGCTTGGTGCTTTTTTCCCCCTTCGAAATCGATACGCGGTAAGAACAAGCCGGATTGAAATGAAAGAGGCAAAAGGCAGGAAAAGGGGGAAGGAAATGAAGGACGGAGAGGGCGCATCGTAAACGCGGAAATTAAAAACTGTGTGGAGTGTGAGAAGAAGAAGGAGAAAGGAGGGGAGGAGGTTATGGCGGAGAGGAGACTCGAAACGTGGAGAGAGGGGTCGAAACGATCGAAACGAGCCAGGAGAGAACGATCTTTTGTCCCTCGGCGAACCCTCCCCGCGTCGACGTCCTTTCGCCGTTTTTGGCCCTCGAAAACCGAGCGAAAACTCCGGCCAAGTTCTTCCGCTTCTGGTTTTTCGCCGGTGCCGGGGGAAACGACGAAGAATCTCATCGAATCACTGCCTTTTTATTATACGTTTCTTACACTCTGTGCAACACGCAACTGCCAAAAAAACAGTTTTTACCTGTACGTTGTGTGAAACATTTTGAAATTTCATTGGCACGATCATAGTTCCGAGCTTGTATTGAAAATTAACACACGAATGTATGCATCGAATATACATGTAACAGGGATTTCCAGTGACACGAAATATCACACGATCGCGCCTTTCGTCCCGATGCATAGAGAAAATTAAACGAAAGAAAAGAGTGAAATCCACCCCTCTACATCCACGAAAGCTCTCGCTCTAAAGAAAAAAAAAAAGAAAGAACGTAAGATTCCAAGGCAAGAGAAAGTGCCACGAGAGAAAAGAAGTCGCCAAGGTCGAATAGAGAAAAATAATAAGAAAGAAATGGGTCGAAGTCACGTCACAGATGACGCGTGTACATCTCCCCAGTCCTTTATGACAAAAAAAAAAAAAAAAAAAATATCAAAAATCAACGAATCAAAAAAAAAAAAAAAAAAAAAAAAAATTCATTCTTTCTTTTCATATGTGATCTTGAAGTGTGTAACATTGTTTCTCGTGTTGCTTACTGCCGTCAAGTTAGAGCAAGCCGATCGCCGACCCAGCGCCCTACGCCGCGTATACGTACACGTTACTACCACTACCAGTACCGAATCAGCTATCTACCACTACTGTCAGCTACTATCGACTACTACCGCTATCGTCTACCACTACTACTACTACCGCTACTACCACTACTACTACCACTACTACTACTACTACTACCAATCGTGTTACGTCTCCTCCTGAACGAACCGAACGAACAGAGAGTCAGCTCTAGCCGGCGTGACCTCGCTCGCTGAGGTACTTGAACAAACCATTTTACCAAGCATATCTTTTTTACACTTTCTGTTGTTTCTTTCTTTTCGTCCTTTTTTGTTTTTTTTTTTTTTTTGGTTTTCTTTTTAACTTGTTCTCTCTATTACTCGTGCATCACACTTGTCCGTGTTCAATTTCCCGTTAACTCGCTGTTTCAACCACAATCTAGTCTTTTTCTCTCGTCTGTCTTTGTTGTTTCGTTCACGTTTTTTTTTTGATCAAAATGTTGTTACATTGGTGTACACAATGTTACATAATGTTACTGTTCCTCTCTCCATTTTTCTTTGTTCTATACTTGTTTCTTCCTTCTCTCTCTCTCTCTCTCTCTCTCTCTCTCTCCCTCTTTCTCTTTCTGTTTTCTTCGTTTCATCTACGTTTGATCGACGTGTTTTACTATAATGGCATAGAATTATTATACTCGTCGTTTAACTGTTTAACTCTCGCCTTGCTTCTCACCTTTTTCTGTTTCTTTCTCTCTCTCTCTCTCTCTCTTTGTTTTCTGTCTTTTGATTACATAGAGATTTCTCTGTATGATCAATACTGTGTACATAAAAATATATAGATATATATACACACGCGAAGTGAGAGTCCAAGTGATCGAGTAGTCAAGTAGCTGATTTATACACTTCCGCTCGAAAATTTATACGACGTATACTTTCGGTAAAGTGGACATTCCGTTCACATTTGAGATGTGTCAAGTTCTTGTTTCCGAGAAGAACTAGCCTGACTTTTCGTCAGAGAGGCGCTCAAAGGGCGGTCAGAACTTTTGAGCAGGGGTGTATTACGTGTGTGTATTGCGTGTGTGTATGTATATATATATGTATATACGTATGGTGGATCCCCGTGAGACACACGTTCGCCGGATACACGCCAGCGACCAGCTCGCACGACCGACTTCCGACTCGCGGCTGACACGATTCGAGAAGGCTTCCCCCCAGCTACTTGGAATCGTAAATCTCCTGTAATTCAGTTTGCCCGCTTCTCCGCCGTGGCCCGCTCCTCGAGGAGGTTTGCCAATTTCGTCCCCGATCGATCCGCCCTTCTGCCAATTTCCAGCGCGTTTAAATCCCCGGCTCGCGTTTGCGTTTCCGAGAAATTGCATTATCAACCCTTTCTGTCGCGCGCGCGGCCAGAGGGGCGCGCGAATTATTTTTCGCGGTAATTAAAGTCGGGGAGAGGGTTCATCGGACTTTTATCGGATGCTAATTTTAATATTTTCGACATAGCTGGCACTCGCTATGTCGACGGGAATATGGAGGCATTAAAAAAAAGGAGTAAATTCATTTCGCTCGAACGTAATTACGCTTCGTTCGATAAACTTCGGACTTTTCGCGGAAATTCGAGGCCGGCGGTCAGAGTGATCGATTTTGTTTAATGCTGCAGTCGACTGCGTTAAAACGATCGATTCTGTGTAATTTTTTTTTTTTTTTTTTTTACATAAATTTCATTTAGTTTCATTTAGAGCGAATTTTTGTAACAACGCGCGAGAGAGAGGGAGAGAATTATGCTTGCGTTCGATGCAAGTTTTACGAAATGTAAATATTTCAATTCGTCGAGTATGCTCCCGTGAAAGGAATCGTCAAGAAAATGAGAAAGAAAGTGACAAGTAGACCGTGGATTTTTTGCACGTTTTCACACTTTCACGAGACTTTCTTAGAAAATATCACTGCCGTATGAAGATAAAATAAAATCTAAGTCACTATTATGTAACCTTATAAATCTTATTTGTAATCGGTATATCAATGTCAAACTGGAAGATGCGAAAAATGGACCCAATGAAATAGATAAGAATAATGCTCATAGTCGCGAACACTCTGCATTCATTCCGCGCACAGAGATCCACGGTCCACCGATAAGAAACGGGCAAAAAGAGAGGAGGGACGAGGCGTCTTTCGCCTCTTCGAGAGGGAATTCCTCAAGTTCCCTCGGTGCATGCGAACGCAGGACATTTTTTCCTTTTTTTTTCGACACTCGACGCCTTTGCCTCCGAATGCCGCGATAAAGATAAAGAAACGCGGAGGACGCGTCTCCCCTGCCCCTCTCGGGGAGGAATTCAACGACGTTTCGCGACGAGCTCCGCTAATTAGCGGCAGTTTCGCGTACGAGCAATTAACGAAACCTTTAAGCCGGATTAGAGGCGAGACACGACGGTATTTCGGTGTAATCGTTCTCGGATATCAACCGACGAGATTAAACGTTTTGTTTAATCGCCAGCGTTGACCCGACGAACCCTTCGCGGGGGAACAGGTGGTTTCTTGATCATTTGGACGCGCAGAGTTATCGAAGACGGCGAGAGTCTGGAGTCAGCCGCGAACGTTCGAAGAGAAGCGGGCATTTCAAATGTTCCTCGCGTGTTGAATCCCTCGATCGAAATTGAAAAGCGACCACATTCCGTTATTTATTTATTTTTTCGAGATTTGACTTTTTTAGGGATCGACTCGAGCTCTGGGTAAGAATTTTCGAACTTGTATCGTACATTGTGGATCGACGTTTCTGCGACTGACTGATGAAAACTGAACAATGATCGAGGGCGTGTAATTGTCCAGAAGTGTTAATTGATCGTGGAAGAACGTGTGTCGAAGCTAGACTTGGCTGGCTGGTCGCTGGTGCGTCTTTTTTTTTTTGATCGTTGAGTCGCTGTGAAAGTGGTACCTTGTAAATAATGCTGAGAGAGAGAACGGTTGGAAAGAGCGCTTTTGTTGGAGACGAGAGGAGTGCGAGAACGCCTGATCAACCATGCAGCGTTCAGTTGAAAGAGAACGGGCCCGAAGAGAGGAAAGGAATTAAAAAAGTAATTAAATAAATCGATTGGACAGATTCGGGTTCTGATTCGTTGAGAATCGAATAAACGGAACAAAGAGAAACGACACACGGGACAAACGAAATTCTCCTTCATAGATGCACCTGGGTAGATCGAGATCCTCCGTCGTCGTCCTCTCCTCTGATCAACCTTCCGAGTGTGTTCGATTTGTCCTAGAAAAATCATCCTGAAGAACGTCCAAGTGACTTCCCACCTCCGTAAACTGAGAACACTCGAATGAACTCGTGAAAACGCGAAAATCATCCTGGTCCTGGTCTAAAAATGATCCTTGATATCCTCGAAATCGACACTAGAACTACTGGATTTTCAAATTTTTTGAGCTCGATCTCTTTGAGATGAGAACGGCTCTAATGACTTACTTTCGCGTGATGCTCTCTGCAAATGAAAGCTCGTGTTTTTTGTCACGTTGCAAATCTTTAACCAAATTTTAACGTCTTTAAATTACGTTGGTAGCTCTAGTGTTGACGAGCAACTTTCGGCTGGAAGTCCTGGCGTGATCTGGCTGTTGGCACAATGACCGTAATCTTCGAAACGAAAGCACACGATTTCTTTTCCTTTTTTTTTTTCATTTCTTCGTTTTTTTTTTTTTTTTGTTCCCCTCTTTCGAAAAATATTTGCACGCCAGAAAGAAAGGTAGCAGAAAGGGAGGAAAAACGGATTTTTTGAAACGTCAATGCCAGTCGCGGATTTCTCTTTTTACAATCAAACTGTCTTTTTTTGAAAAAAAGAAAGAAAAAAATTATTTCATAGCGACAAATTCTCAAATTGAAATCGATTAAATTTTCATATACTTTCCCTTCAGTTTCGATATTTATGCGCTATTTGTGTATGGTCTTTTTTGACCATTTTTTTTTTTTTTCATTTCTCTTCTCTTTTTCTATTTTTTGAGAAGATTGTACGGTACAATGGTAGACGTCGAAAGAGAGAATTTTTCGCGTATTATCGAGAGGCACATTATGGATCGCGCGTGGCACGTGCTGTTCGGCCAAGAAGCGGAATATTTACTAACAAAGCGAAGCCATTACTGTCATTTCGCCAAGTCCGGGACGCGGCACGAGTTTCGGCGAAAAGTCTTCAGTCGACCATCGGATTTGCCTTGCCAAGAGGGAGAGATCTGCCTCGCTACGTGTCGCCGGTTCCAATTAACCGAGGAAACTTCGCTAATTCGTTCCCTTTTTTTTTTCTTTTTCGAAAGTTTGCTCAACGAGTCGTCTCGAGCGTCGCTGTCTCGCGAGAGAATGGATTCGTCGTTGAAATTTTATTGCCATCTCTATCAGAACTTCTAATCTCTAATCTCTGTTGCAATATTATAATTTCACCATTTGTAGTGTGCACGGATAATCTTGGAATGCTTCAGTAAATTTTTCTAATAATTTC
>KQ435922.1:2124030-2167186 GCA_001276565.1 Melipona quadrifasciata
AGATTTATCGACGGAGATCGCCGATACTCTACGATCGACGAGACTCTACCACAGACGAGGTACAGACCAAGCATCTTACAGGGTTTCGTAGCCCGTGACCCGAAATACCGATATAGAAAATGAAGACGACTTTTTTTGTCATAAAATTTTATTGATACGCAAACATTCGAATCGACAGAAAACAAATTACAGGCGCGATCGCTCGGTGCCAGACAACGCCACTCCTACTCGAGGTCTACACCACGCCCCCTCGACCCAAGTCAACCAATTGCTAATTTTCGTTGCATCAGCGTTGCACCTGAAGAGTGCAAAATCATTTTTGCGCCCTCTGCGTTCAAACAACGGTGAATTGGAGAATTAACGTTGGCGTCCTGGACCAGGCATGAAAAATCTGCGTCAATAATTTAATTAACGATGGAACGCCGAAAAAATACATTGTATGCAATGTGATTGACCATGATTTTTTTTCAGTTAATGGCAATGTCTATTCATATACGTACGTACCTCGTCACCGACGAGATATATGATACTCGGATCGGAGAACAGACGTCAAGGCACTGGAGGTAAGTTTTAATCTACATGAAGAAGCAAAAAGATAACACACTCTATTCGATATTTTCTTATGTTGTTGAACTAGAGAGAGAATTCATTACGGCAAAAACGATGCGAGGATTAAATAGAAATTGACAGGACACTTTGTGTTTTCTTAAATTGTGTATTGTTAAACTATCACATCGGTATGCTCGGGCGTGGATTACACGTGTAGTGTGTCGAATGTCGTGTCTCAGAGATACGCAATTTCGCAGAAATGCAAAAACGAAAATGTAAATACTCGCGCAGCACTCGAGACACAGACATATCGAACGAGACGAACAGTTGTTACGGTCGTCAGTCGTGCTAAGAAGCGTAACGAAAGCGCGACATTCGTGTGAAGTACGGTCGGTTGAGTGCGTATTGAAATTTGTAAAGAGCGAAAGTTTATCTCAAGTCCACGGGCGATATTGAAATTGAACGAAGAACGTTGTTCCGTGATAAAAATGGCCGAGACAGTTGACAGAAGTCGCGAAGTGACAATGAATTTATTTGAGGGACCCGGATAATTATGGGGAAGGGAAAAGTTGTGGACGACAGCTCGGGATAAACGTGCTGTGACATACGATACAGCGTCGAATTTAAATAATTTCAATAAACTCATCTCGGCAATAGCTGCGAGACAAATTGCGGGAAAAGCTGTGGAGTCGCGACGAATGTCGGGCATGCTCGACGTCTTTCAAGGAACTGTGAAACCGTGTCGTTTGCAATTTGCGGAGAAACGTGTTTGTACGAAGAAGAAATGGCGAAGAGGAGTCGTATTTACCGATGAAAAGAGGTTCTGACGGCCCCCGCTGTTATTATCGCGATTTACAAAAGGAGCAACAACTTGCGAAACGTGGGAGGCAGCGGTATATCGGTCACAAAGGTAAGACGGAAACAAAATTTATCGCGGGACAATTAAACGGTAGAAAGTGTATCGAAACGATTAACACGAATTGCCGGTGAATTGGTTCGCTCGAAACGTTACCTCTAGCTATTTTCACGTCTGCTCGAGAAATTAATACAATTGATCTGTCTTGTTGCTTTTTCGTCGTGTTGCGTCATTTTACATCGTTTGTACGACTTATTATTAAAACAGGTATAAAAGTATCTTCAGAGAAGAGCTGCAATCACAAGTAAACGTAACGGACAACTCTAATCAAGCTCCAACTTCCATCTAAACCGAGAAACTACTCTGTCCACGAGAGTGAGAAATTGAGACTCGAATTTCGAGCCGGTGACCTCGTTTCCCTCTCTCTAGCGATTCTTCCTTCCGGTCGAAAAGAGCACCGTTTCGAAACCGGAAGCCAGGATCGCCATCAGTTCGATCCAACGGTTCAACGACGGCGCAATGACGATGACGATGACGATAATGTAAGCAATATCTACGGACGACGCTCGCCGTGGCTCGTGAAAAAGGAGGGCCTCGAAGCAGGCCGGCTTTCTTCAGTCCTCTTCTGGCTCTCTTTCGATTACGTGCTCACCGAGTTTTTAACCTCGCTCCGGTGGAATCGCGCGCCACGATGTTCTTAATCTGTCGCTTTCATCGAAGTGTGCTCGACCGTTTCTAACTATAGAGGCTTAGAGTATCGTTGGAAAATATTATCGAGTGGTCGTTAAACGCGCCGACGCGATAACACGTGCCTGTGTGGCTGTCCGTTTCGGTCGTTCCAGACGCAGAAAATTAGTACAAAGTGTATAAAATGTGACCTTCTCGATTCTTTTTTTTTTTTCTTTCTTTTTTCCTTTTTGGAGGAAAAAACAGCCGAGAGGATTTCTCGTTTCTCGTTTTTGCCCGTCGCTGTGTGCTGTGTAGTACACGTAATTACGTTACGGGAGAAATATATGTAGAATCGTTCTAAACTTTTGTTTTCCTTTTTTTAAATGATGGAATACTTTTACAAACGGCGAGACAGTTTGAAGCATCGATACGTTTCTTTTCCATCGTCGCAGTTTCATCAATGTAGGCCATTGTTCGAGAAATGAAAAAACTTGCGTATCTTGTTAATAGGGGTATAAAAATAGTTATAGCCACTCGACAGGAATAACTCCAGCGAAAAATAGCTTTGACAAGAAGTCGAAGGTGAAACTTGACGATCTTCGTACCAAAATGTTACACGACAGCTAAACGTTTAGAAATAAGAGTCGGAAAAAGGGTCGGAGTTCTGTTAGCTCGGAAGGCTCTTTCGTCAAAAATCCAAACGAAAATTAATCGTTAATCTTCAAGAATGCGTTATCATCTGCAAAAAAGAAAATTTAACAAGGTGAAACGAACGAAACGGTGTCGGCGTTTCGCGGACGCAGCGAAAGAACGCGGCTTAAGGTGAAACTTAGCCTCCGCGTGCGATCGAACAGCCGCGAGAGAACGAGTTTCGTTACGTCACGATGTCGCGCGATTTCTGATAAAATCTCGATCGATCGGACGTCAGTCACTCATTACTGGGACAAGGTGGAACACAAAACACAAAAAAAAAGGGAGAAAAATAGCTGAAGGATCGATCGATCGATCGATCGATCGAAATTGTCTGTTTCAAGATAAACGAGACGCAATCAGGATTTTCTCTTCGTTGACAACGTCGTTTTTCACGCTTCGTTAACGTTCGTCAGCTTCATTGACAAGACGAGTTCCCGCGGGTCGCGCGCTGACGCAAGTTGACTTTTACGATCAACACGTGCCGCGCAAGAATGAAACGCGCGAACCTCCGCTGCCAGTTATGCGCCGAACACCGCTTCGCGATCCGTTCGTCCTCGCGTTCTCCGTCGCTCGCGAACGGCGCGAAATCCATTTCGAACCGATGATCTAAACCGACGAGTCGTTTGTTCGTCGATCGCTCGCGAGTCTCAGTCTCCTGAGGATCGGACGATCTTGTCGGCAATTTATCACGCGAACAGAGATTCTTTCAGTGTGGAAAAGAATGTCCGAGTTCGAAGTGTACGAAACTGTCAAGCTTCCTTGAATCGACGATCCGAGAGAAAGTGTCTTATACATTAAAATTTGTAATTTACATATATTTCATTTATATTTATAATTTATATATATTAAGAATTTGAAATCGCTCTGTTCGTCATTACAAGAACACGAAAACGACGTACGTTTCAAATATCAAAGAAAATTCAACGAAGACGAACTGTAACGTAACACTTGTAGAAACGTCGAAAATTTGAAAAAAAAAAAAGAGTGGGATCGATCGCTTGCAGGTGCAAAGTCTGTGGTGTGACTATCGACTGTCAACGTGTCCGATTGCCGACGAGAGAGCGAAGAGATCTTCTCCCGCGTTTGAAACGCGATCGCGCGATCGCGCGCGAGTTGCGACACATTGCCTCGGACGGAAAGAGCGACGATCGTGTCGGGAAAGCGAGCGGCGGCCGACGCGGACAGGAAAGGATCGCGTGGATCGTTGTTTTTCGCGCCGCTCGATAAACCGTACGCGCGCTATCGTCGCGGCAGTGAAACGCTGACGACAGTGATGTAACGGTGGAAAATAAAGCGGTGACTCGCGTGGATATTGGTACCGTGTGCTGGCGCACGCGTAAACACATGGAGGCGGACTTTCCTCGAATTTCGGTGGCAGTTTTTCAAACACGTCGATCCGGTGATCAACTCTTCCTCTATCGGCCGATCCGGGGGCCACGAATTTCAATCGCGGATATCAATCGCCCCGAGGACGTAACAGCAGTTTCGCGGCGACACTCGAACTTACGTTACTCCGTACCGCGAGTAGTTCTTCGTTTCGACTTGGCTCGATGTCGATACGTTAATATTGGTTCCCGTTGCACGTTTGAACAATTGACGTCTCAGTCTTGAAGTGCAATGTTACTCGAATTGTTGTCAATACATTTCCATCAATTTTAATTGGGATTTCAAACTGTGTTCGGTTTTGAGTCGTCAACGAGGAATACAAAATACAGTAGTAGCAGAATTGAATACTCTACGTTCTCACGATCTGTCTTTTTAAGAATTTTTAATTGGCTCCGATTTTGTCACCCAATCGAGAATCTACGCGATTGTAAACTTCACCTTCCATTTCGTAATATAAAAATACCCACGATCTGCCCATGAAAATACCCAGGTAAATTCGCAGTTCAAAAGTAAAAAGATATCGACACGCTGAAGGGATTCGAAGAAAGTATCGACGATTTGAATTAAATTCACGACTCGAAACCAATATTAACGCGTTGAAATTGCATTACGTGCAGATCGACGAGCTTCGGATTCGCAAAATTATTGAAACGGAGTTCGTTCACGCTTGAACTTTGAACTTGAATTTCAAATGTCGCGATCGACTTCTTTCGACTTAACGTCAACGTACCATACACGCTCGCGCACAACGACGAATTGCTGTTAAAACTAGGATTCCGTGCGATGGTGGAATTGTTCTCGAACCTCAGAAAGGCAGAGTGCAACGATCGGCGCGCGAACGATCCGCTCAGATATTAAAAAGAAAAAACAGAAAAAAAAAAAAGAAACACATTCTCGCGGAGTACGTCAGACTCTATTTTCGACTTGGCCAACCTCTTGACACTCATTAGCGTTTCCAAGTTCCCCGCATCGAGAGGTCAAAAACTGGAAATCTTATCGCTCGACTCTGCAACCTCTTCGTTCCACAGTTCGCGCCAAAAAGCACGCGGAATTTTTCCTTCGCGAAATCGAAAGCTATTCGAGCGATTCGCTATTCTCCTACCGAGTGATTCCTCGCGGAGTAGTAACTTCCGAAAGGAAAAGAAGACCAACGAGAGATCGATTTTTGTCGAAAAATATGCCTCAGTTTCTCGTTTGACTCACCGAGCCGATTCCAGCCGATTCCAGCGAGATGTTGCGCCGACGGAACTTTACAAGTCCGCGAGCCGAGCACAGCTGACACGATAATCCACATTACCTGAGCATTACTGTCAGTTCATCCGTTCCTCGATTGCTAGGGCTTCGTCGTTTCACCGATAGTCTTCCAGCTCCCTTGGTCTCTGCGAGATTGGAGAATCGTTGGATGTTGCGAGTTCGAAGAGAAGGATAAAATTGATAAAATTCACCTTGCGGTGAAAGTTACCTTGTTAATGTACTATGTAACAATTTAAGAAGGGGAGAAGGAAGATACAGGTTGAAAAAGATGGACGAATGTCTGGGAAAAGGTGAAGAGAACGGAAGATCGAACGACTCGAAATCCTTCAATGCTGCGATTGTCTGAAGAGAATGACGAGAAGAGGAGAGAAATTTCGAGAGGCACGTTGAATCGTTTGAAATCGTCAGATGTGATATCAGAAACTCAAAGAAGAAGATCCGCTCAAAAATCATGGTGTTGGTCGTAACGCCACGAACTCGAAGAAAAAGACAAATTGACAGAAAACTGACAAGATTGACAGACAAAGTGTAGAAGAGAACTCTTCGAAATCTTCTTCGACGTGACGTTTCGCGAGAAATTCCAAGAGAAGTACATAGTAATTTTAATTTAACGAAAGACTTGGATTTGAACATCGTCATCTTCGAAGATGAGGGCGACGAGACGAGAACACTTGGAACAGACGAATCTTGACATGGAAAGATCAAACGGTCTTTTCTCTTTCAAGAGTTTTCACCAAATTAACGAATCGAATTTGCTAGAATGCGTTAACAG
Source organism: Melipona quadrifasciata (assembly GCA_001276565.1). Lineage (NCBI taxonomy): Eukaryota > Metazoa > Arthropoda > Insecta > Hymenoptera > Apidae > Melipona > Melipona quadrifasciata. Next base: position 2,130,210 of record KQ435922.1, read on the forward strand.
AGGAGCGACTGGACTTTCGATGGGCCAGCTGGCTTAAATACCAACGCGATAATAAACGGCAACTTTCTCGAAGCAGGTTCTCGGTGTAACGATGACGAACAGAGGAGCCGATTGTGCGACAAAAATTCAGAAAGGCGACCGGCGCGTCGGAGCGTCAACCGGTGCGTGGCTTGGTTCTTTCGCTGCTTGAGAGGTCCCGGGAACCATGGGAAATGGATCGTCCTGCTGTCCGCATCGCAAAAAGGTGAGTGAATTCTCCATTCGAATATTTTTGCCATTTCTCGAATATTTGTGTCTGTTCGTTCTGGTTCTTTTTTCCTGCTTTTATTACAAAACGGACAATCACACTCTCGTTCAAAAATCGTGGGACAAACATTTACTTAAAAACTATAAAAATAAACTTATTAATATTTTATGCAACTTGGTTGAACGAATGAATCGATATTTGTTGCAATTTTGCAGTGTACGAAATACGTAATTTGTTTGTACATTTTGTACGAAAATATTAGGAAACGTTGATACAGCGAGTGGTTTGATTGCATAAATTGAAACAATTGTATAAAAGGAGGGTGAATTTAAATTTTCGAATCTTTAGTGAGATACGAGTTGATAAGAAAGCAGAAGATATTGCAAGCTTGGTGCGTGGCCATTCTGCAAGATGGCAGCACGCTTCGATTGAGATACTATTTTGAATGATAAAAAAAAAAATATGTGATCGTCATCTCCAACTTTAGTTTAGTTTGCAATTCTATCAAAATTAATTAGAGGAATGTGGAACGTGAAGGTGTAATAGAGAAAGGCGTTAGCGATATTTTTTAAATCAGAAATTTTTTAAGTTCCAAAATCTTACGTAAGTAAAACTCAAAGAAATTCATCGTTTTCTTTTTGTAAATCAAACCACGAGTAAGAAACTTCATGATCTCTGATCTGATTTTGACTAGATTGACATTAGATCTTATAAACTCGTAAATTACAAAACACTTGAAAAGAGTTACACAAAAAAGAGTTTCTTGAAAAATATCGAGAATTAATTATCCACTAAATATTTTACACTTTTTCAAAAAAAAAAAGAAAAAACTCATACCTTTTCTGGAATACCGTCAAGATAATTTATAAATATCAATTTTCGTTGCTTTCTAACTAATTCTAGGAATAAAAAGAATACTAAATTATCCATCATCCCAATATTCCACTGTCAGATATTTTACACTGACTCAACGAATTCCTACCACTCCCAGAATACGATTAATACGATTAATACGATCGATACGTAACAATTTTCTTCGCCCCTTTCATTTTTCTTTCAAATGACATCAAACGTACGAAGAAATTTCTCGCAGAGTCTGTTCAAACCGATCGGTTGCACAAGTAACGGAGCGGCATCGTTAGATCCTAACGAGTCGCATTGCGGGGGGAAAAAAAGCATCGCGGTCAAGTAACGATATTCCACGGGAAAATGGCTGGACGGGGGTGCGGACGGGTGAAAGGGGGCTGCCTGCCAGCTGATAGATATCGGACAGATTCGCAACTGTGCAATTGTGCCACACGGAACGGGCACGCGGCCTTCGGAGTCGAGAATAACTCGGCACCGAGTTATTTTCTGAGACCAATCTTGCCGCTGATACGCGACTTTAAAAAAAAAAAAAAAAGAAAGAAAAGAACTGATTACGATCGGCCCGCAAAGCAATCGACTGTTCTTTTTCGTTCGACAAGTTCGTCGTGGGTCGTCTGATCGTGAGATTCAAGCTTCGAGAGCAATAGGTCTTTTCGAGTTTTCCTTTTCTTTTGGATTTGGCATGATGGAGAAAGAAGTTGGATAAAGTGGAGAGAAGGGACACCTGGAAGTCTGTTTCTCTTTCGAAAGTCTGCTTTTCGTGCAGCAATTTAACAGGGAAACTTTTAGTGAAAACGTTTCTGAACGTTTTCCTCTGAAAGGAAGGAGTATCGGAATATCGGAGAATCCAAAATTTAACCTCGCGTTTTTAAAAATTAGGTTAAATTTTCTTTAAAAAAAGGAAAAGGAGAATTCCATTTCAGTTAATTTCGTTTTTTTAATTTATATACTTTGCAACCAGTTTATAACTTTCACAGAGTCATCGGAATTCTGTAAATATGGAAAGTGAAGGGGAAATAAAAAATGAAGAAAGTCGAAAAAAAAGAAAAGACAAAATTAAAAAGGGGAGACTCTTCCGAATTAATTCTTAATCGTATAATGTAATGCACAGACATTAAATGGGCTTGCCAAAATATTACAGTAACGATAACGGTAATAATTATAGGTTAGGTTTGATTTTTATCGAGATACATTTAAACCGGAAATTATTGAATATTAAAGGTTATGAGACGATCACATTACGGTGTAACTAAAATAACGAACACAAAGATTCAAATTTGTAACATTTACCTGTATTTTGAGCATTCTGACACGAAGAACGAGGTACATCATAAATGAAAATAAAAAGATGATCGTAACGATAGCGTCGTCGGCCTTCTTCCTACAATGTTTATGATAATTGCTCGGGTAGTTCGATTTCGTGTAAGTTGAATGCAAATTATACGTTCGAACTCGTGTCCATAAATTTTTACGAGCAGATTATCCGAAAAAATCACGTCGCTCATTTGCAATCGGTAATTTAATATTGCGATCGGTCGAATCAAGAATTGAAATCTTGAAAATTTATATCCGTAACTATAGACCAAGAATACCAGTTACTATTAAATACCCAATGCTAATGCATTTATTAATAATTCTCCCAAGTCCGAATTATGAAAAATCTATTAACAATAATTTGAGAGTAATTCGAATTAAAAAACGCAATTTAGCGACACAAACCGATCGAAAAGAATTGCAAATGCATTTATAATCTTTAACAGATTAATTAAGCTGCTTTTCTACTAATTCTTCGAGAGCACGCCGTAAATTTCCGTTCATATATCTGCAAGAACTTTTCGTCCTCCGTGGTTGATGTTTTTACGACTTCCAAAGAATCGTAAATCGCTCGAGCTTGCGTCCTCGCCCTGACATTTTTCCGAACGAGATATATTCTGCTCCTTTTTATCTCCGTCTCTAATTTCTTTACGCACTCTCAAATACGGGAAAGAAAAGTCGTCCGTAAAATGCAAATATCCCACAAATCAATCGGCACAGAGACTGCAGAAGGTGAAGAATTTCTTCTGTGTACGATTTATATTATTCTGTTATTACATTTAATAAGAAAAATTACAACCTTGTTCAATTTTAACCTTATCAACTGCTTGCGAAAATTTAATCAACCAAAGATCATTTTCCAGCCAAAATCTTTTGTAACGCGATAGTAAATGCAACTTGATTCTAAATAATTGATTAAAAGAAGCCTAGACTATCTAGAATTAAATTCCCTTTATCCTCGTTACAATCTTACAATTTTAAACAATTTTGGTTAAGAAACGGCTCGAAAATTAACTGACAATTCCGCAAAACGGGAACAACAAACTCCGCCAAAAACGTAGCAACGAAGGAACGAAGCAATGAAAACGTCCGACGCGGTTTGCAAATTGCGTTGATTATTTCGATGCGTTTGTTAGCCGCGTGTAACGTGAGAATAGGATGAAAGGGGCCGACGCGAAAAAAACGATGGCGATCGCGGTGCGCGCGATCCGCGTAACCCAATTAAGGATGACAAGGGTAATTACGAGGTATCAGGTGTTGTCGGAAAGCTGCGGCTACTTTGTCACCGTGTTATCTCGTGTAACAAGCCGGCGAACTTTCTCGCGAGTCTTTTGTTGGGCTTCGCGGGTCGCTGAACCAACCTGAGCAATGTGAGCGTATTGTCTCCGCGGCGACCGAGAATTTCTTACGATTTACCACCGGCTCGATCGAAAGGCTCGTAAAGACAAAACGAGGGAACCTCATTTTTGACTTGCAACTCTGTGAGAAACTTCAAGATAACTCGGGGATAACGAGTGATGAAATTTTATGAAACGAGGATGATTTGCGCGAGGGCAAAACTTGAGGAGAGATCGCAACGCAGCCGAGAGAGCGAGAGTTTTGAAAAATACTGTCTACGTGTCGAGATTGCGAGACGTCAGCGAGACGCGTTTAATGATGCAAAACAGAGAGAAAAATGTTAATATTCCGCTTGCATTCCGTTAACGTCGGTCATGGCCTGCAACCTTCTCGCGGCACTTTACCAAGATTTTCTTTGAAGTTGTTAATCGATACACCGAGTATCGAGTAATTTATCAACGTAAAATTATCATAGTGTCATAAATACTTTGATTTCTGGAAATATCGTAAAATTGTGAAATTTAGGCGAACACATTGCAAGACGAAAAAAAGTGTTGAATACTGTTCGCACTCGCGATGAAATTAGCGAGTTCATATTCGCGAAAAAGAAACTACAAATAAATAACCATCACGGATCATCTGTAAAATTGTTCCTAATTTTCATTCGTCTCCATTTCCCTTTATTCTATTTTCATTTCACGCTTCTCAATACATTTGCAGTTCTTTATTATTAATATCAATATACAAAGAACTTTATTATTAATATACAAAGCAGTTCAGTTTAATTTTTATAATTGACTAATATAAGTTCCATTAAGATGTCTTAATGAGTTTCAAGAATTTGATTCGATAACTAGATTTTTAACGTTATAATTAATATTCTTGATGTAAGATCCATGATCTTTCTATTAATATATTATTGTCCCTGGCAAGGACAACTGCAACTCGTTGCGGTGTTGACTTGAAAGACCAGTGAACACACTGGTCGATTGTTAATTATTAACGAATATCGTTGTCCAGACGTTTATCCTTCCCGCGATTTTGCAACGCAAGACATTGAATAAATATCGTATTTATACGATCATTTTTTCTCCTCCAACGATTTCGCACAAACACTGGAATATCATAAACTCCCACGCGGTGCAAAATCGGCGTTATCGATGAAAACGAAACGATCGCCTCGAGTCACGTGACACTTTAATAAGCAGGTGATAGGTGGGAAGTAAGGTCGATTGTTCGAATGAGAAAAATCGACGAATACGATTATTTTCACCTTCGCCTTCTGACACGGATCATTATCATTCGTGTTTCTGTAAATTAACGTTCTTCGTCATCGAATTAACGTAATTGAACAAAAATTGTAATCGACTATTATGCTTCTTGTATTTATCACACTAACGGCTCATGAATCGTAAGGCCTAAGGGATTTTTAAAAATTAAGACTCAACTCCAGTTAATCAAAGTAATCTCTACGCGATTCAATTTTTCTTATTCCCAGAAAAAGTACTCGGAACGAAATTGTGCAGTTCTTCTCTTTCAAATAATTCACGCAGTAAAAAATTACCATTAAAAAATGGAATAAAGGATATCCTTAATGTTCTTAAAACGCAACTTATGTATCCAATAACATTCGTGCCAAATTTAAATTCACTCAAAAAATTATTACGGACATTCATAATGAAATTTCGACATTTTTGCCATAAATCTTCTTAACGATATGTAGAGACCAGTATTTCCGAATTTTATCACTGTATAAAGATACACAATTTTTTAAAAAGTTTCATGCCTGCCACTGTATGTGTTATATAAGACATTTTGAAATTTTATTACCACTCGACTGTCATAGTTATTGTTACCCAATAACAATATTTAATGTCACTGGAAATGTGTATAAAAATTAAATGCAAATATAGATTTAATCAAAAATTTCATGTACAGCTTATTAATATAATATAGTGGATAATTGACTGTTTCAATGCTTTTATCATCTTTGTGAAGATGTCAAAATAACATGTAACTAATTGTATAATAATTACATTTTATTATATTATATTTAATATTATTTAATATTATATTTAACATATTAAATATATAATATTAGCTAGCATACTACTTATACTCTAATTGAGTCTCATATGTAATAACAGTGTTAATAAAATTCCAAAACGTTTCATATAACACATACAATATACCCATTAAATTATTCGAATATATTCGTATATACATATCATACAAAGTACGAATATTTATCGCAGCCAATATACAAAATTTATGGCAACTTTTATCTCGCTTGAAACTGCCGATAAAGCAAAATTTAATCGCTTATTTTCGAAGAAAACATCTCACATCTGTATCAATTTATAAAGGAAGTGGCATTCTGTCGTCTGTCGAGTATTATTACGGCAACCAAGTGAATTTACAGTCCAGATGGAATTTTTAGAAGTCAACAGGATGCTTTTGAGAGATAAAAGAGAAGAAAGGAGGCGACAGGTGCGAAGGACGGGTTAATCGAGTTAATCACCGAGATAATTAAGTGGCTTTGCTCGAGGCGACAGGTCTCCTCGTTGAGGAATGATCGGTAAAGGTTACTGCATAACCGCGATCGGCTATTTTTTTCCTTTTTTCTTTTTTTTTTTTTTTTTTTTTTTTTTTTGCTCGAATTGATTAATCAAGTCAATCAATGATTGGTTCATTTCAATAAGTGGGACGCCTTGAACCGAGAGGCCCTCCATCATAGAGGATAATTATCATATAACGAGATTGGAGAAAACTGGCCTACCGATTTGTCCGATACGTTGTTACAACCGACATAACGATTAATTGAACGTGTCATTAGAAAATAATAGCTTTCTATTAGCGCGTTTATTACATTTATTTTATGGTAACTGGCACTTCGTCTTTTGCATTATATGTTATGACTTTTATTCCTTCAGCAGGCAAGTGACCACGTATATGATACTAATTATACGTATTAAGATTTAAAAACAGCTCTGTTTCGATTAGAGTGCTATTAGAATAACTGTAGGCTTCTGAGATTAATCGTGCGTCTTTACAGTAATGGCGTGTAATTTCTGAGTTGTGAAATAGCTTTTATCGTATAATGATACGTCTTTTTATTTCCCACTCTTTTCCATTTTAAGAAAAAAAAAAAAAAAAACTCAAGTGAAGGATACAAAGAATCGATAAACATTCTTTACTCAGAAAGGTATCGTGTATATAGATCACGGATCATCCTGTTATAGAAAGTCAGAGCGTAAACAATTTTAATCACTGAATTGCGGAATTTTATGGCAAATCGCGACAATTTTGCCGCCCGTTTAATCTCTTAGCTGCGAATGACGAGTATACTCGTCATGAAGAAATACCAATTTCTACTCAAATTGAATGTTTTGTGGAAAACGAAATATATTTATAAATTTTAGACATTTTAGAATATTTTGGGATTAGACCTAACTAGTTCTTTTTACATCATTTCTAAATATTCTCTTGCTATTAATATTAATTAAGTTAAACAATAAAATTATTGATTTTTCCAAAAAAAAAATTAGCATTATTTTCTTATAATTTAATTCAATTTTACAGCACATATTCTGTGTTTGACGAGTATAATCGTCATTGCGGCACACTTTTAAAAAGCGACACAATAGCCGAGAGATTAAGAAGAAACGAAAAGTCACCGGTTTCTTGAGACATGCTGCTCGATCACCGGTACGATTTCCAACGAGATAATGACAGATTTACAACGCGAGTTCGGCTAGGTAACACGTGTACATACACGCAATTACAGACACGAAGAGAAAGAGTTGCGTCGCAAGGTAGCTCGCGGAGTGTCACTGTCGAGATCCCGCGACTCGATCGCGGCCCTAACGCCTGGACCGTGATTAACGAGACTACGGGTCGCTTGCTTCGTGATAACTTTGTTGATTGTGATCTCACGAGTCAATACAATGTGTCCTGCGAGAACCACGGTCTCTCAAACAGGAGTCAGCTAAAAGTTAATTGCCCTCGACTCGTTGTCGCGAACCATTTATCTTGTATCTTCACGAAAGCGTTCGGTCTGCACGCGACGATCTTACGAAGTCCTATTGAACGAAGCGTCTAATCAATTTTCAATTTATTTTCTTTTTGAGATTTCACGTGAAATTTGAGAAATTGCAAAATGTGCAATTTTAATAAAAAATTAGTACATATGTTAGCGTATGGAGATTTTTATCGGCTTGAATTGCATAAAAAAGAATGTATAGCAAGTGATTTCACAAACGGTGAAATTTTGTAATTTATAAAACAATTTTCTATCAAAGTTCTATATTTTTATAACAATATTCTCGCAAATCTAAATTTGCACAAAGATCGACAGTCTAATTATTAGTGCGAAAATTTGTGAACGTCAATGATAGTTAATATACAGCGAATTTTTATGTAATTTCATATTTTAGCAAAGGCAATTAAAGAAACAGAGTTTAATGAGCGGAAACTTTTCCCTAGTAATCAATTTCCGATGTTATCACTGAAAGTGATTTTAGTGGGGCTAACCCAGAAAATCAGGCCTCTTCAGTTGCAACGCTAATGCAACGAAAATTAGCGATTGGTTGATTTGAGTCACGTGATTCGCTAGGAGGCGTGGCAGACCTCGAGTAGGAGTGGCGGGCACTGAGCGATCGTGCCTGTAATTTGTTTTCTATCGATTCAAATGTTTGCGTATCAATAAAATTTTATGGCAAAAAAAATTGTCTTCATTTCCTAGTCGGAACAGTTGCTTCTGGGCCTTTTAGTGAGACGAATCGTACTGAGGTACAAGTCGTGCAACATACATTTTCTTATATTGTGCATTCTCTGTATCTTGAAATTTCTCATAAGTGCATGACGCTTAGAATCTAGAATGTCCTACTTTTAACATAAATTTACCAGGAACTAATCAAAGGTTAAATGTTAATGCGTCCGTCATATCGCCATATCCATTTACATTTATATTGCACGTATGCTACTTTATCGCTTCTGCATTGACTATCGCATCGATATCTCATCGTTTGTTTAATCACGGACGGTTAGATAATTCACGGCAGGACGATCGTTTCTTCCCCGTTTCTGAGCGACGATCTGAGAAAATCATTGACAGGCGAGGCAAATTTATGCGGCTGACTCGAAGGTACTCTCCGATCGACATTTTCTCGGCACGCAGGCAACGTCGAGGCGGTTTAGGTCAAGGCGTTCATCAAGCTGCGTATTGTTCTTCACCGTAGCGAAAGTGCGCATACGATTATCATCCATTTATCCCCGACGATCGTTTAGAATGATGCATACGACGCGCCTGCACGCTCGCCAGATACGAACCTGACGATCGTTCCCTCGCGAATGGAATCGCTGGAATCTGCAAGAAATTCTACCGACCCGATACGCTCAGCGGCGATCTAACAGCGTAACGCGATAAAACTTTTGATCCCGCCCGTTCGGAACGAATCATTTTTCAGATCAACGACCATTTCTTTGCTCCCGGTGGAATGCCCGACCAATCCCGACGAGGATGTTCCGCCGTACCGAGGAATTTCACCGAAGAATCCCGGATCCCGGAGTCGAACGACTTCCTTACTACTAGAACCACGTTTGACCTCGGTATTTGAGGCTTAGGGAGCAGTACAAGGATCATACATGTAGAAACCAAGTTCATGACCGATATATATGGTCGTTTGCATCCCTCCCTCCCCACTCCCGAAGTAATCTCGTCCGTAATAACTGCGTTTACGACGACGCTAATCATTCTCTATTTCCGCGAAATATCCCCGAGGAATCTTTTACTTTCAAAGTTGGCATTCGAGAAGATTCGAGGGGATCGGTGAGAATTGGCGCGAAAGGACGATCGATCTCTCGGTCAGAACCGACGTTAAGCGTCGCTCGGTGCACGCCAGGCAATCAGACGTCGATGCTTGGGCTGAATTCAGTTATTTCAGCTAGCATTCGAGGCACGCAGATCCGAGACTGCTTGGTGATCAATCAAGCTCAGGATTACGTATCTAAACGACAATCGCGATTGTAACGGAGACATATTGCATAATGCTCAGCCGCGTGATTCATTTTGTTTATGTTAAATGCATCTATCGGCAGGGAATGAATTTCATTTTTGATCTGATACGGATGAGGTTTGAGACTTGTGACAACGTAATTGAGAAATTTTGACGTTTGTTAAAAAAAAAATAGTGGTCTCATGTAAAAACTTTATGTTTGGAAGCTGAAAAAATAGCAACCGAGACGTTTCAAGAGCAAGAATATTCATCTAGCTCTTCATCATTTTGATATAATGTTTCTTCCGTATTTATGTATGAGTCACTCAGAAGTCTACTCTTTGAAATATCACTTGGAATTTATAATTATTTATTGTAAATTTGTTTTCTCGAATATTGGATAATAATTATATACTTGAAGTTAAGAATTTTGTAAAAAGTGAAGCTGAAGATCAATTGGACTATTGATTCAATGAACTAGTAATAGCCACAGTTAACTGCCATCTTTTCAGCTTCCAACAGTTCACACGTGTGAGACTGAAGCAAGGAAATCTAGACAGGAGATGGTTATCTCGTACAAGTATCAACTTCGACAAGGTTCAACCGGTTCTGCGGAGAAACGAGTCAATGCGCAGGATCGGATCAAAGGGAACGACATTGAAAATTGCTTTTAATCTAAGACGCGCAACAAATCGCGAAGGATGACTGAATCGATTACGCGGTACAAAAGAACGAGACAGCTGCGTAACAAGGCAAAACGAGTCCCGATATAAATCGCTTACTGTCAAACGCGTTATACTGCGTACACATTCACAAATCAAGCGGGGATATCTAATTTGTTAGGAAATAAGAACGCAGATAAACGTCATGGGAACGAGGTGAATGAAGCCTTTACACGAGAATCTAGCATTATCATAATCGGAGAAGCAGAAAATCATGGATCTATCGACGAAGATTACTGATCTAAAATAAAACTGCAGCGGCTCATGAAAGTATTTGAAGACTTGGAAAGTGTATATGTATACATATTGTATGTGTTATGCAAAATATTTTGAAATTTCATTAGCACCATAATAAGTAGACTTTTATTGAAATAAAAATATAATAAAAAAGAAAATAGCCCCAGTAGAAAATTATTTTACATATTATGTAGATACGTATGTATGTTTTCATTCTATGCATATTATATCCAAAACTCTCTATAAATATATAAAAATCTGTCCACTTATTAATAAATAATGGATGATTAAATATTTTTATGGTCTTTACAGAATATGGTGTACGTATTATACATTTTCATATTTTTGTTTTATTATGATAGTCTAAAATTTCAAAATACTTTGCATAAGATACTATATATGTATCGTTATGATGTAATATAACATATATATAATATATTTGTAAAGGACAATTGAATACTTCCGTGAACCACTGTATTCATCTTGCCTTGCTCGTTCTGCAACAGAGTTTAAAATGTGATATTACATCGAAAATAAAAATGGAATTCAAAGAAGTTCAAATAGTAGAGATTATTACGACCTTTATAGACCACACGCATCGTTCCATTATTCTGGAAAATGCCTAATACCAGTATAATTTTGCTGGAGACTCGTATAACAACCCGTTAACTCTATCATTATGCCAAGAATGTATAGATGGAATTATTTGCTCGTTTCCGCGTAAAAGTGGAATCGACGATGGAATTACAAGACCATCGTGTAATACGCGTAATTAACGATTTCAAAAAAATATACATAATACTACATCTAAATTATGAATTTGCGTTCTTCGAACGTTTGCATCATCTACGTAGCACATTTATCATATAATGTTTGTACGAACATACTGTGCACTATTAAGGAGTTTCTTTCCTAAAGAAACTGATGTTTTAAAGATTCTATACGAGTAGGTTTTTGTATTTGGTTTTGGATTATCAACAACCCAATTTGGTAAGTTTTCTAAATTAATAAATGGGTGTTAAGTGTTGCGACAGTATTTAGAATCAAATATGTAACTATTTTACAAGGTAAGACACTTAACGTCGTTGATATTGCGAAAGTACAAATTCCAATGACCATTTTACTGAAACCGTACTTTTTAACTTACCAAAGGTAACATAAATACATTTTTAGACATTTATCATTCAGTATATTAATTACCATTTAACTCTAACAATATATTATTCTAGTATCTATTATATTCTGTTTTTATTATTGTTATAATAACATGTTACAATAGCACCTAACAATTTCATCTCAAAACGTTAAAATATAAGCACACTATTTTTCAGTAAAATTCATTATTAAAAGAAATGATGCACTATTCGTTTTGGCAACGGTATACGCTTCGTCCCGTATCTAAATTACAATAATTACGAGGATTCACTGAAAATATCCTGCTGATAATATCCTTGGTATTAATCGTCCGCAGTGTGAAACTCATAGTGCACGGGAATCTCTTTCCTAGGTGCTTGAAAAATTGTCTCATGCGCCATTAACGTACCGGTAGCTCTGTAAACGCACGGCGAAAGCCACGGGGAGCCACGTCCACCATTTCCGACGCTACGCTGCTGGCTTGCATTAAATTTCTGCATGGCGCGGTGGCAGCGCGGCATCTACGAGAGCTGCGGAGAAAAATACTGTATGAAGCCTCCCGGCATTTCCTGTACACTCCTTAGTGTATGCTAATGCGGGGGCCAACACATGGCCGGCGGCGTCTCGTACATGTACAGCCGTGTTAACTACGTGATCGCGTGGGCGTACATGCCGCGTAACAGAATACAACGTCGATCAGCGTTTCTAACGAAAATAAAGCCATTCGCGTGCCGGCGTACGATCCCGTCCGGCGAACGTCTCCACGGATATTAATGCCTGGTTTCTGGGAAAGGACCGCTAACGACTAAACTGTCTCCGTGTAAATGTGATTCGATACGAATCAACCCAGACAGAAATATGATAATGGCGTACGCGATATTACGCAGCTAGCTCGAAACGTGTCTTTCCATGGCGCCATAACGGTCACGATTTCTCGATGAACGAGGGAAGGAGGGGGGTGGATGTTAACCTGTGATACTTTGTTGATATTTTTGCAGTTATGTCCCGTTAATAGCTCTTCTCGATGATGCATGGAATATCATACAGGCTCAATGGCCGTACTTTGTTTGATTCTGTAATCAAACATCTAAGAACGTTATTTAAAGCTCTGTTAAAATATCGTAGTAAAAGTACAAAATGCAAAAAAAAATATGATACATCCTAATTTCACGCTAATTTGAAGTTTTAAGTGTTTGGATAATGTCAGAAATGAAAGATACGTACGTGCACTGAATTGACGCCAGATTTGTTGAGACGAAACGGATTCAAAATGTGCTTATCCGTTACCGTTGGCCATTACTGTTGACATTTGTATGACAAACCTTTGAATATGGTGAAATACTTGAATTGTAGTTGAACCTTGCGTAAGAGGGACGAATTATAGAATGATCTTTCGTTCCTTACCTGTTCGTTTCCTGCAAAATTCGAGCAGAAACAAGCAGCGGCCGATTCATTTCTTAATTCACTTGCGCGGCACGTACGTACTTGAAAGACACGCCAGCAGATGGCGACCGCAACGCCGACACGAATTCTCTCGTCCGTATGTTTAAAAACATTGTGTTAGTCGAGGTCGCCGTTACGGAGCAACGTATCTCGATTCAGCGAGTAATTCGAATCACCATGGAAATCTAATACGAAAGGATGACTTCTCTTCGACGAGCAACGATGATCCTCTCCCCGCTACGCGGCACGTTTCACGACTCGTATTCACGCGCCGCCATGTCGGATTTGTTGCTAGTGTAATATTTTACCCAGACGCCACTGCGCCTCGTCTAGCCGGTAAGATTTCAAACGACCAGTAAACGTGGGCGCGTGTATTTGAAATCGTACTCGAGACGCTTCGAGAGATCGAGAACGTCGAATGTGAACAGTGCGACAACGTATAGCGCAGCCGCGATACTTTCATCGGTCGTGTCGTGTCCTCAGTGACTGTTAGCCAGTTATCGTCGTACATTTACGAGAACGGCCGCAATAATTACCGCCTTATCTGTCACGGCCGAAATCGCTCGCCGTTGAAAGTGTAAAAAGCCTAACGAACTGCCATTGAGCGGCAGAAGTGAACGTCAACAGCTGTTTGCGCGTGCACATTCGTCGTAGAGTATGTATCGCTTCGTTAATCAACCGTCGCTATTCCTATCAATTTTTGAGAATCTCTGGCGTCAGAGAGAATTTGTAACACGTGTAATGCAACAAATATCGAAGTACAATTTGAGAGATTATCGAATCAGAAACCAATTAAATAATAATAATTAAACATATTAAATATATAAAATATTTTCTATTGTAGCGCCTTATTGTATCAAACGTTGGCAATCGTAACTTTTATTTAGCAATTAATATATATCGCAGACATGAAGTGTTATCTATCGAAGTAATCAGTAATTGATGTAGGTGTCAAACTACTGGTAACAATCAACGATTGCAACTGTCTATATTTCTCGTTAGTCTTTAGTTCCAATTCTGGCCAGTTATCGAAGCGCTATTGTGCACATAGCACACACTAGTCGTTTTCGACTATGCGTTATTACAATCTGACAGATATTCGATTTTGTCGTGAAGAATTTACGTGGGTGAATCGTAATAAACGTGGCGATCCGACCAGTGACCTTTCAGATATGATGTAATTCCCCGCGCGGTGAAAGACTCGAATCTGTTCGTAATCTGTACTGAGCGCCTGCGCGCTCTATCATTTCTGGCGGGACAACTTTTCAAAGCGCGTCGCAGAAAAGTCATTCGATTATTCGCATGACTGGCATACGAACACTGCGCGTATTGTTGCTGTCACGTATGCACGCAATACGCTCGTTAACTCGTGAAGGTTTCTGAGCGGTTATACGGTAATCATTTGTGTGGCTCCGCGTACGATTCGTCGTGAATTTAATGATGAGTTAACTATAAACCAGAGAGAAGTGAGGTTAAGTGGAAAATGCGCACTGCGGCGCCACCGAGAGGCATCAAACAGCTTCGTCGAACTGGGGGGCACGATGTTTCCTTGGACTACAGAAAACGATTGGTATGTCAGCTTCTGTGTCAGTTTTTTCATTTGCACGCATTAATTTTTGTTCGTTATTGTACTCTTTATAAGGATTATTAATGATGCAGTCTTCGCATGCATTTGCAGCTATTACTTTACCTTTTGTAAATACTTCTATCATAAATTACTGGTTAATAATACCAGATATTTCAAATATAAGTAACACGAAATATTTTAATATCATCTTAGTATTATAACGAGACTCGACTGCAGTTATATTGATAAAATTTGAAACAATTACTCATCATATTAACGAACCTCAATGTTTTACTGATGTTGAAACTTGTTCATATTGTATACTAATTTCTCCTTTGACTTCAAATTTTACCAATATAATAATGATAATCGTGTTTTACTATAATGCTAATGAAATTTTAAAACCTTATATAAAACATTATATAAAACGTTATATAAAACATGCAATGTTATATAATTATATTAAAAATTTTCAATGATAAATGTTCAAATATTCTCGCGATGGATGTAGAAGATAACTGAACGCAAAAGAATAGTTCTATTTATCGCCTTGAATATAAAATAAACCTTCTCTATTACTAGAAATCAGCCAAGTTTTACAAAACGTTTATTTTAAAATGGAGAACTGAAATAATTAACAAAATAATCCGAATGCGAAAACAAAACACGAAACATTCCAACTCCATCAGCCAAATATTCCCCCGTGACCATCATCGTGTACCTTTTCTGTTTCTAATTACGTTATCCGCGAGCGATTCGCCAGATGCTAGAATCTCGCGGATTCCACGCTAGATTTTCCATTCGATCAGACGCAGGAAAACGCTTCTTTCTCGTGGTTCGTGCATTGAAACCGGTTTCATTCCGTATATGCTTAAATCCAGTTTCCTTTCACCTTTACTCGAGAACTATCGGTGTCGTTCGCCGGTATCGTGGCTTATCAGGGTGTTTCGCGTTTGTTGGCCGAGCATAATGCTTATACGCGTTCCTCGCTTCAGTCTGGTAATCGAACTTTCGTGTGGTCTTTATCGAGATCGCGACTCCATTAACGAAACACGCGTGCCTCGAGTATTCGTTCTCGAATAAAGCGTCGCCGATTGGAAACGGTTGTCTACCATTTTTATCTGGTCCACTCTTCTTAATCTCATCGATTTGTTCGTATACGTTAACACAATGCTTCGAGATCGGCCCCGAAGATATTGTCAAGGTACATCGAGTTTCGTTCACGCTTTGCCTTTCAATCTTGCCGGACTTCGTCGCGAGTCCATGTTCAAACGTAGCGACATTTCTTTCGTTGTTATTTTTTTTTTCTCCCCACTGTACGAACTTTCTTACGAGCTGATTTTTCGCGAATATCTTAAAGCCTATTTCTTTTTCTCTTTCGTTTTCTTACGAGATAATCGTTCCATTAACGCGACTTCAGTGCGTGAGAGCAGTTGCGTCTAAAGTTCCTTGAAACATTTTCGAAAACACGACCGCATAATATTTTGTTGTACAGATAAATGCCTTCTGATAAAACTAAATATGAACACTTAAAGAAACATTCGGTGGCTACGAAAAGTATCTGCTTCAGTTATTTACATTTTATTTTCCAATGATGCGCTCCCTTATCAAATTTTACATTTCGTAATACCATATTTTCTCTATCGTATGAAAGTACCATTAAATGATATGAAATTTAATACGCTTGAAGCTAATTAGTTGGCATGTAAATGTTGCAATAAACACAGTGATGCGTAAATATGTTTTGTATAAATATAATACGTGGCGTGCAAAGCTGCGTATTATATTTTTAACATGGTTCTTTAGAAAGAGTTTTTGCAAAGAATTTTACTGTATTTGTTATAAACTTAAATACACGAAGATTGAGAAAAGCACAAAGAATATACGCAAGTGTGGGACTTTCCAAACTATACTACTAACTTCTAACAATGAATAGCCCTATAAAGAACGTGAGAGCTCTTACGAAGCGTCCTTCACACTTTCACCTCTTTCTATTTGATATTCTAATGTGCTTTCGATCTTCCTTAACCCTTGAACATTCCAACTTTCCATCCCAGCGTAAGTGTATTGGAATTCGAAAAATGCGTAGGTGGTGACTTCAAGGACACTTCAAGGTCACCGATATTTTTATGAGCAGCATTCGAATTAGATTCAAAGCGGACGTGCTGGTGTATGGAGTGTTTGTTTGCAGAGACATAACTGACCTTGGCGCCTCCACAGATAAACTCACGCTTGACTTTCTAACATTTCTTTAGTCACTGGAGATTCGATTATTCCGAATTCTCGTGTCTTAGATCGTGATTTCAAAATTTTTTAATTAGTCAAGATCTCAATTCTAGAACTGAAAATTTAAATAGAACAGGAATTTGCCTCTGTATTTTGATATTTTAAGAAGTAGTTATTCGAATAAATTGCAGTGTCCGAGTTTGTGACTTGAACAGGAAATGGTTCTCCACACTTTACGCGACGTAAATATAATCACATAATTATAATCACATAAAATGACAAAGGAACGCGCATCTCCGGTGATTACGCCTCGATGAAACAGCAATTTGTTGATTCTAAATTGTCAATATCATGCAAATTGATATAATTCGGCCATATATTGGAAATCTTAATCTACCAGTATAAAATCAGCTCGAACTATCACCTTGCAAAATTTAGTGATGAGTATTTAAATTTTCATAACAGTAGTGAAGAAGAACCAATCGCAGTTGGAATAAAAATTTTCCCGAGTAGTCAGAAAATGTCAATTCATGTTAATTCAAACAATTTAAAATCCCTGTATTTATTCGACTGTTCAATATTTTTGTTTGACTCGAAATACTCTTTTCTATGATAACTTCAAATAATCATAGTTTGAAAGATTTCTCTAATTCATTTATTTATTTTTTTCTTTGGCTGAAAAGGTTTCTTTAATAATTCAGTAATTTGAAAATCCCAGCAAGAGCTTGCTATGTATATTACATAATGTTATTTCCAATTTCTCATTTTTTCACATTTACTTCCCGTATTAAATCCAAACTAATTACTCGGTATGCATAATTTTATGTTCGTAATTATTCACTTTTCTGGAATAACATTCTCATTAGATATCCATTATTCAAATTATTATTAGTTGTATCCTTGAATATCATTCCCATTAAATATCCATTATCCGAATTGAAAAAAAAGAAGCGAGATTTACGTAAACGTGACTCGGAAACATCAAACGATCGCAACGGCTGGAACTGAAGAGGAAAATCTGATACGACAGTTAGCATCCGCTAGGAAGAATCGTAGACGCGACCCGGCGACGCGGCGCCGCAATATTCTGCATACTGTTGAGTAACGTCGCTAACGACGACGCGCGTTGAATTGGAGTACGTGTGCACCTTGTACGCGGCACGGTCGAGCGAGTCGACTGGAATGATCGATGCGACGTCGATCGATCGTTGGACGATCGCGAATCGCTCGAAAATCGTAAAAACATCGGACATCGCGGTCGAACGATCGAGTTCGTGCACGCGCCTACGCGTGTACCAGTTGCAGCCTTGGCCGACTGACGAGGCCACGATTCTGTTTTTACTTCCCTCCCGCTCGCTTCTTTTTCACCTTACAGAAAGAAAACACCTCTCTCGCGCGCAAAGTAAAATTTCCGCCGTGCGTAATGGCGTAACGGTGACCAATTAAAACATTTCGCCGACAATGACAGCTATCAATGAACGAAAGTAACGTTCATTACTAGTAAATAAGAAAGTGATAACGATCGCTCGTGAGCAAAAGAACGTGTGTACGTACGTGATGAATAATGATCCGACGACGATCTTCAATATGGAAGAAATAATCGGCACCTAATTACGTTAAGTTGATAATTAGCGACATGTTTACGTGTCGTCGTTGAAACGAGCTTTTAAACAGTACAAGATCCGCGCTCGTGCACACGCGACGCCACGTTGAATTATTTATAAGAATCGAGGCTGACCACTCTCGATGGATGCCTTCTCGACATAATATCCGGGCATTAAACGCTAATAATAGAATTCTGCTGTTTCCCTCGTCTCTGAGGACACCGTCTTCCGATTTGCCTAGCGAGCCCAGGAGGCCAGCTGTCGCGTAATTGCTCGATTTCACCCACATTCCAACGGGCTTTCGTTAATTCCGACGGGGACGTGCCCGTCGATTTCACGTCGATGGAATCTTCGACGCGATACCATCGTCCGGAAATTATTCACCTTGATGATTTTCATCCGCCACGGTTGTAAATCAACACGGTTTATGCCGCGATGTCGCGGAGGAGACATTTGTTACGCGACAGCGCCAGGAAGTGAGATTTCTCGATCGTATTAGCATGACACATTTTTTCTGGGCGTGACTGGAGCTTCTCAGTCTCTTTTAGAATGATTTTCGAAAAGCTTTAGACTTTTGTTGGAGGAGGCTCAAGTTTTATAACGCGTCACAGAGTTGTAGAGCGTCTGGGTCTGTTGGGCCAACAAATTTGTCGAGAGTTTGCATATTTTTTTTACCAATGTAACCTATGTTATTTATGAGGATATTAAAACAATTTTGTCAATCGATTAGGAAGATACAGTTATATTAATTAAGAAAACATATGAAAATTTTTAACGAGAACACTGAGTTGTTTGTCTCTTTTTAGAGATATCAATCTCATCAATATCTGATTCGATACAGGTAATAGCAATACGAAGATGCTCGTCTAAAGTATTTCCTCTTATTTTATTTTTTGTGTGCTTCATATGGGAAGAAAATATAAGTACTCCGCTAAAAAAGGGGACGTCATGAACATTCGTGGTTACAATCATTCGAATAATAAAGTTCTTATTCGATTATTTCAATTTTGGTTGTACAGCGCGGGCTACGCGTTGGACACACTTGTTCTGAAGACAAACAAAATTTTAACATTCTTGACGGTAGCGTATGTTTGTGCGAAACGTCTACATATAGAATCGTCGCTGGTTCCTCGAATTCTGAAAGGTGTGAATTGCACAATTCGCACAGTTGTTGCGATCGTGTCGAGCTTTTCGCGACCATTGGTCATCATTCGGCGCCACAGACCTTAAATCTCGTTACCTGGCTGCGAGTGGATAACTTTGATCTCCGCGTCGTGGCTTGAGATTACACGATTGCATCCGCGTTATACAATTTATTACGCGTTGTAAATTTCGCGATCCTTTGACGATCACTTTATACGTTTCATACTTAAAATTAACGAAAACAAGTTGATCGTGAGAGTGTCATACGTATCATATAGTTGGATTCTAATCGTACGGTGGGCTAGACCTAGACTCTAGGCAATGCGCAATGGACGGTCGGTAGCGCACTTTGTTCCGATCGTATCGAAATTTATTGCGAACGGAATCGACGTGGCATTAATCGTAAGCTGCTTAGACGGTTCATTGACGGCCGAACCGATCGAAAGAAAGCCGATTATCGCTGCCACCCACGACCTTCTCTACGGATTACACGCGATCTGTTAGATATCGCTTGTTATCTAGTATTTCACGACATTAGCGGCCAAAGTTCGGGATTCAAGATCGCAGAAGGATAAATAGCGAAGCTGAAATAAATAAAACTCTCCGACTACGTTCCATTTCTCTAACAAAGATTCCAGAAACGCAAATTCAAACAAAGATAAATTAAAATAATAATAAAATGAAACACGAAGGTGACGATTAGCCGGGCAACGCGGCCGATCTCGGCCAAGTCTGGGACCAGAGTTAATTAAAAGCAATCGGGCTAACTAAGGAGTTACTCGTCTGTTCACCTAAACCTAAGCGATTCATCGTTATCGTCGCGTGAAGCGTAGCTCGTTCAAAGGGGACGATGGCAATTAGAGCGTCGCAGCTGTGACGAAAGGTCACCGATAAAGCTTTCGGAGGGCTGTTTACAATGCTCTTATCGTCACGATAGATGTTATCGCGGCGGCACGTCTTTGATGAGTTTTTCCCCTTCCCTCCTCCACAACGATCCGCTGCGCGAGACTCATCATCATCATCATCATCATCCTCCTCCTTCTCTTCTTCCTCTCGTTTGTCTTCTTTCCGTTTTCCAAGGCATGCCTCAGCCTCGTCCGCAGCCGCGGGTTAAGTGAAATCTAATTGTTAAGTGAAGCGCTCGTTAATTACCGCCGAGATAAATCACCTCGTGCTTAATTTTGCATATTCGGAGGAGATACGTTGCGTGCTTCCCCCGGATTGTGGAAAGATCGGTGATTAACTTTGAGATATATGCGGCACGTGCATACGTAACCTGTTGGGTGTATTGGTGTATAATTTGATCGTTGTCAGTCTCGTTGATTAATTGAAGTAGTCGCGCTTGTGTTGGTCTTGGGGTATTTCATTTTGCGATTTCTGCCGGCGTTTCTAGTGTTGAAAAACGATGACAATGGTTTTCTTAGAATTAGATAATAGTTGCGAAGTCGAAATTTGTTATTTCATCGTAGTATTTTGTTACGTTATCATTATGTTTATTATTATGTATAATTTAGACAGTTCCTTTTTTAGTCTTTTATTCCTTTGTCCCCTGCACCGTATTTCGAAAGTCCATTATTTTCTTTATTGTTATTTCTTCAACAGATACAAAGAATTAATCGATCGATTAATCAACTTTATCCGTATCGTAATGGAATTAGATTCGATTGCCATTGGCTCTGATAACAGAGGAGCAATTCATCCTCTCAATGTAGCCTCAATTAATCCATCAATAAAGAAATCGAATGGTTCGCCGTTTGGTAGAATTATTACATTAAAGATCGTTCGCCGTATCAAATTCGAAGATGTAGGGTAGCAGTAATTGATTCACTCAACGAGAAAATGAAGATATCGCTGTTAATTTATCGAGTATTTCCCAATCTCGAGAAATTTCTTATTAAAACATCTGAGAAACATCTTTTCGAAATTAGTCTATAAAAATCAAACTGATAATGAAATGAAGCATAACTGATCTTAATTGCCTCGAGATAAATTGAATTTGAGTTCAGTACTACGTATATCTTTTTTTTGTCCATTTATTTTTCGCAAGTAACGAATAATAAAATAATAAAAAGTTTCTATACTTTTGTGCATTCATATAAAACACTTCCACAATGTGGATATAATTTTGTAGAAATGATTTGAAAATTTCCGAGTATCATTCCATTGTATAATTTATTGGCGAATAAATGTCAAACGACGCAGATTTTCGTTTCATTCAGTGAAATGTGTCTTAAAATGCTTTGTCCTTGTCTCATTGTCAGATAACCGATCAAAGTCGACGTTGCACGTTTTACTCTTCGTAACCTTTCGATGCTGGAGATCCTGTTCAATTTTCAATTGCATTTCGCAATAAACGAGGTTTTCATCTGCGGTTTCCCTTCGAGTTGCCCGCTCGATTGGAGAACCTTCGGTCGCATTAGCAATGCAAATTGCGATACGTCTGCCAGGAAATTAATTGCACAGAAATTGAACGTCCGTTAGCGACGCAGGATTAACGAAAACGCGAATGTTTCAGCGAACGTTTTGCGAAATAAAGACGAACGAATTGCGAAACGAAGAGAAATAGAAGGGAAGTTTCTCTTTACTTTTTCGATGAAAAATCAATCTGTTTTTTTTTTTTTTTCTTTCTTTTTCACCGATCGAACGCTTGAACTGTGAATCAGCCAGGCTGAAAACTTGGATGGAGTCTTCGATCCTTGAAATGTCTCAGATACGTGTACGTGGGTTAACTTGGAATCGAACGTGGATAGCGGAAAATTACGACGAAACAGATACTAGAACGATCGCCTATTTCAACACGAGCCAGCCGATTCGCGGGAAATCGCGGACGCTGACGCAAAGGATTCGAAACGGGAGAATCGCTTACAGTGTTACGAAAGAATTAAATCGCTTTAAAAGAATTTATCCGCTCGAATTCGCTGCGCCGTGGCGCCGCGTTGCACTGCAAAGGAAATCGCGTGCGTGCACCTTCTGTAGAATGGCACTTCGAACACGCTGCCTTATTTATTTATAACTAAGATCGCACTTTCAGAAAATTTCAAATAAGGCCGATGACGCGAACGTTCGGATAAAAATCGTAATCTGTTGCAAGAGAATTGAATCGTTCGATTGCTTCGATAAGGAAAAACACGTATGTACTTCCACGTACATGTTTTCTACGCGCATTGCCATTTTTATCTTCCCACACGTGCGTCTAGCAAAACCACGAAAGATTCGGAATAAAAGCTTTCGTTGTTAGGATGTTATTAAATCTGGCAGAAATTAAAAAACTGAACTAAATGTTTCAGTAAATGGTTCTAGAACTACGATTGAAGTATAAAATTTCCATCAGGGACATTGAAGTAAAAAAAAAATTCACGACTTGTATCCCAGTACGATTCGTCTCACTGAAAGGCCCAAAAGCAACTGTTCTGACTAGAAAATGAAGACGACTTGCACTGCTCAGTACTAGACAACGCCACTCCTACTCGAGGTCTACGCCACGCCTCCTCGCGAATCACGTGACCCAAATCAACCAATCGCTAATTTTCGTTGCATTAGCGTTGCACCTGAAGAGGCCCGATTTTCTGGGTTACTCCTGCTAAAGTCACTTTCACTAATAAAAACAAGAAAAAAAATAGAGAAACGTTATAATACAAATTATACTTTACGAGAAATTATTTAAATTTTTAGAAATACGTTACGTCTATAAAATATCTAACAAAAATTATAAACTAGCCATTTCGACCACTTTGGTACTTTCAGTATTAAAAAACTGACCTTGGAAATTATTTGAAGACATTTCAGTATTTTAGTTGTATATTCTTGTTCGTTCAGAATGTGACAATTAATCCAGATAATCAACAAAGGATATGATTGGAATTTTTGCGCGCAACAGTTCACTGCACAAACAATTTGCAAATTCAACGCAAAAATGAAGAAAAGGTGCAACACGATTACATCAGCTCTGTCATCGAGATCGAAGGAAAAACGCAGGCTTCCCCGGTACGTCTTCATTTCTCGCGATCCTTGGTTCGTTAACGGTGAGTTCAAGAAGCTACTCCGAAAGAAGGCTGTACTCGCTGCCTCTGTTACATCATCGTAATCTGTTCGATCGGTCTCGATACCGATCTGATTTATCGAGAATCACGCGAGCCTGGTGTTTTAACGAAGCCTCTGGGGAAACCGTGTTCGCGGATCTTCCACAGGTTGGTTTCACAATCAGGAAATACCTGGCATTCCACGGATCGATCGTATCGTGTCGGATGCAGTAGCGTAGAAATTCGAGAGGCGCGACCTGCCAGGAGGTATGCTACGTATTCTGTCGCATTGCACGATGCGAAATTAACAGATTCATTTGCGCGTTTGGGACGTGTATAGTCAGCTATCTGCAAGAAAGAATACGAATGTTGCTTGAATTGGAAATATCACAACAGAGACGTTTCTCCAAGTGACGTGTTTGAATGTACGTGTGTATAATTTAATTAGCAGTAAGAGCAAATTTATAAATGTTTCTTGTTTCTAAAATTGTTAGATTCTCTCGTTTGTTGTTTGCTTTCTAGTTCTCTAGTTAGTTAAATACGAGAGTAAATATACACGAAATACTCTGATTAACTATATTAAAAAATGTGCATCAAACTTTTAACGCACAGTGAGAATATGTGACTGGCTCGATACAAATACAAAGAAAGTGAATTTCATAGGATTTAAAGTAAAAAATTGCTCCTGTACATATTTCCTCGAGAGATTTGCAGTTGAAACAAATATCGAACCTAATTTTGTCGCGTTTCGTTCGATAAAACGAGAGAACGGGAGAAGGAGATACAGAGTAAATTATTCGAGCTTCGCGGATCGACGTATCGACTCGGCCTGCCACGCTGTACCAATAAACAACGCTGGCTATCTGTACTCCATTCTAGAATATTGTTGCATTGCGCTATCAGCAACTGGTTGTTTGGTAACAAGACACGGTGCACGTTGCACGATATTAAGCCATTTCTGCTGGCTTATCTGCACGCTGGCACGTCGTACGTCGAGTCAGCTCCGGCTCGCGGCCCGAGAAATCGATATATTAGCAATTTCTCGTCGCGCGTTCGCGAATTTCGCGTGGCCCCG
Organism: Melipona quadrifasciata; assembly: GCA_001276565.1. Taxonomy (NCBI): domain Eukaryota; kingdom Metazoa; phylum Arthropoda; class Insecta; order Hymenoptera; family Apidae; genus Melipona; species Melipona quadrifasciata. The sequence goes on from KQ435922.1 coordinate 2,155,142, forward strand.
TGCACGAGCGTGCAAATTATTTCACGTGTCAGGTACTTTCCTTTTTTTCTTTTTCGAACGGTGAACCTTGAGCTATATTTCTTCCGCGAGTTGCACAAGGTTGGGACAAGCGAAATTCAAGAAGGAGAATGCTTAGATTCGGAGAAATTTAAATATCATATTTTTGACTTTAAGTAGTTCAATTTTGAAATATATCGCGCTCATGGGTTAAGTTGTAAAATCAATTTCGGAGTTATAAATCACATATTTTCTGTTTGTGTCTTTTCAACTGTATTCTTCTTTTTCCCCCGAATGCCTCGTTTATAAAAATACATAAAAGGTGGTAAAATTTCTATTTTGTAACAGCAGAATTAAGATCTACTTTCTGCAGATGAGATAGCGATGTTAAATGGCCGATGATTTGAACAGGGATAGAATTGTTTAGACTTTCCTCCGAATTCTTATTTTTATAGAAAAAAGTTTCCATTATTAATCAACAATTTTGGAATACAATAGAAATAAATAGGAATTTGTTTTATCCATCATAATAAACACTCTAATTTGGATATTTTGTATATCTTCCACTGATAAATGTTCTAAAATTTATTCTCGTAACAATAGAAGAAATTATCGTGGAAACTTCAAGTATGGATGATATTTCAAAAAGAAATATATAACACACCAAATAACAAATTCGATATCGTAAAAGTTCACTTTCAGTGAAGTGTAGAGACTTGAAATCAACACACTGAATTTCAAAAATTCAGTTCAGTCAAAAAAGAATTCTGTCCAAAGTTACTTTGGTTCCACGTTCTTTTTCCAAACTTCGCATTTGCATCACAACGTCAATCAAGAAAGAAAAAACTGGTCCGGCCTTGGAACTAGTCATAAACTGCTACTAGGATTTTTATATATTTATTTATTAAAGGCGCAGAGTGCGCAGAACGTGAATGTACGTGGTCGTTATTAATTTTGATTAGGTAAAACGAGTTTCCACGTGGCTCCCACTTTTAAATCTTCCTACCTTAAAATACAAAATTGCACAAAAATCGGCAGCCTGGTCATAAAATAAAAATCATTTATTATTTTAAAAAGATAAAAAAATTTTTTCTTATCACCTATAGGCATCAAATTCTTTTTTATCGGCCATACGAGCGCGACCAGTCACGTCAATTTTATTCATTCATAAAAATTAATCGAGCAGCGATTGCGTCGATGGCGTTTGTCCACTGGTGACTCGTAAAATACGCATCAAACCGAGAACTCGGTTGGCGACAGGTTCCGAGAGCAGTCTGTAGAGAGAAAGGCGGTGTTACCAAACGTTTGCCACGAAGCCGATCGTTGAATGAAATTTAAGTGGGTCACGCATGAATGAAATCGTGCGCCATTCTTTCTTGCACTGTCTTCTACTCCGTCGTATTTTTCCTTTCTTTTTATCCTTTGCGCTATCTATTGATCTTTGTCGACCTCTTGCCGATCGCCTCGCTCGTGCTGAACGTGGGCGACCGGATGAAGTTTTATACGATTTTATACGATCGCTCGGACTTCCCGTGTGGCGCGATAGATTCTCGTTTCTCTATCTCTGATTTCGATATTTTTTCCCCTTTTTTTTTAGAATGGATGGATTTTTCTGAACGGTTGGAAAGTCGAAATGTCGCTCTGCGTTGTAATTTCTGTCGTAACTTTTCTTAACGAGGCTTCAATACAAACAATACATTATGTGTGTTTTAATATTTTTAATATTTTTAATATTTATGCAAAACACATTATATGTAAAATAATATGTAAAATATTTACGAAAATATTGTAAAATATCCTTTTGAATAGAAAATAATACAAAACGTCCCAAGTAGAGTATTTATCGCACTCAAGGGATGAAATAAATAAATTTCTATTTAGCTTCCATTTTCTTAGTTCTATTCAGATTTATATATAATTATGTAATGTTGTATTATTCAGTATTTTGAGTCTGAAACGCAAAACAATAGTAAATAGTATCCAGTAGGTATTTAAAAATTTCCTCCCCTCAAGTTATATCGTTTTCTAACGCATTTCATCAAAGATTTGGAAGACAGAAAGGAATAATAGATTCGTTGTTGTTCGTTTCATTGAAGTCGCGACAATACGAGAGAGTTGTACGACCGTTTCAGAAAGTAGGCTACAATCCATGACCGCGGCAACCGCGTATAAATGCAGATTAGAGGCGAGACCGATACAATCGGTGCAACGTAATTAAATGCCACCCGTACGTCTATCATTTTTCGAGAATTCTAACCGGTTCCGTTGGCTTTTCCCTTTCTTCAGCTCGGAAACTTATTATTTCCTTTCCACGAGCGTCGCATTAATATCGATGCTTACGAGAATGTACAAATGTTAAATTCACTGTTAATCGAGCTGAGATGTACGTAACGACCGAGGAAAGTATTCCAACAGTTGTTGAAATCTTTTATGATTGTGTGTCTCGCGAGTGATAAATCGAACGCTCATTTTATTAGCACTGATAAAATTGAAATTTTACCGGCGTTACATCGGCTAATAAGCTTTTCTTTTTTTTTTTTCTTTTTTACTGTACTCATTCGTTGAAGATGTAAGTATGACACGTGCAATCTTCTAACATGAATGAAATAAATATTGCACCAACTTCACGTGTAACTTTTGGGAATTTACAACAAGGGCTTGCCTCTCGTTAATTTTTCAAATTTCTGAATTTTCAAGTTCCCGAGCTTTCAAACTCTAATTCGCGAAGTTTCTACTTCTCAAATATTTTACTTTTCAAATTTTTCAGCCAACTGTCGAATACGCAACTTTTTGTTGTGCAAGTTTCAAGTAGGTACGAAAAATAATTGAACCTGAATTTATATCCTTAGAATTTTTTACAACTTTTAGATCCATCTTAGATGCTTTTATGTTGTTAGAAGTTCATTAGAGCAAAATGTAGTAACTTTCATGTTGCAACACAGATTTATTCCACGTATAATTTCATACATTTTTTCCAAACAACTTCAGCTTTGATTCCAATGGTAGACTCGACGTGAGTTTTTGTTTTACGATGTTGATCTCGTCGACAGAAACATCAGTTCGAAAGGCTTAATCCGAGGTAGCTGCTCGATATTTCTGATCGTCGCGGAATTAATTAAACACTAAATCAGACAGAAGTAGATTGGTTTAAGATAGTTTTAAATCTTCCTTCGGAACCTGATTACCGATCGGGTTTATTAAGGCGAGAAGCACTCGCTCGCGTCGATACGATACGCTATCACGCGCACGCGAGGCACCTGCACGCGCGTATGAACCGGACACGAGGTTCATTTGAATAATTGTTATCAGCTGGAGGCTGTGGTCAGCGTGGGCATATCTAAGATTTATCTCTCATTGGTGAAAAATCAACGGACTTGATCGACGGGTGATGGTCTTTTCGTAGAGAAATTGAATTTATAGAGAAAATAGTTTGATGTAGATCTTGGAGATTTCGTTCATTTTTGAAAGAAAGACGAAAGAGAAAAAGAAAATGATTGATAGTTACTATCAGATATGTAATATATCAGCTATTGAACATATGATACTTATTATTTGTCAAATGTGCAATATTTGATAAATAAAATTGTGTATGAAGATATTATAACAATATTTAACATTCAACTACTCGACACTTTTTATATTATTACGAATGTAACTTCAGAAATACAACCTAAGTCTTCGTTTCTATCTAAATACCAAGTGTCGTAGTAAATATCTGCTTTGAATATTTTATACATCGCACGTAGGTTTCGTAAATTTTTACACTCTTACAAATTACAAGATAAACTGTTGTAAAATATATCGAAAAAAAATTGCGTTTCTTCTTAATCATCAGTGTGTTCTACTTTTAACACTAGAACTACTAGACGATTAAAACACAAAGGTTGTTATCGTAAAAATTAGAGTGTAAAATGAATAGCAAAGTTTATAATACAACAAAGGATACAAACGTTTATTCGAGTATTTTATAAAAATTATCCAAATCGCGAAAAATACAACGTTGTAAATCTGCAGAGTTGTACTTTGGAAAATTATGATAAATTGGTCATCTTGACCGCTATTAGTAGCTCTGGTGTTAAGTAGAATATACCTGGTCGCACTAGTCAGATACAGCTTCGTCTGACCGCGGGAGATCCCTTAACTAGCACTCTGGTCTATCTGGGTTCCTTATTGTCTGGTGTTAGACGTGAGAACACGTGAGCACGGCTGCGTAACCAAGAATCGTATATTGTTGCTGAGACCACCTACGCCAAACAAAAGGATATGAGTCACGGATTTTATTTCGAGGTAGCAAGTAGTCCTGAAATAGACAGCGTCCCACGACGAGAAAAGGCGATCCGTCTATTTAAAGGGTAGCTCGACGACCGGCTTCTCTTTCGATTCGCCATTGCGAGAACTTTGATCGAGTGGCTTCCGGTTTGATCGCTCGTTTCGTTTAGAACTAGATATTATTCACACACAGAGAGAGAATATAGTGTGCTATTGATAATTTATTGTAAAATGGACTGTATATTATAAAAGAAGTGTAATTGTTGAATTATGGATCGTTCAGACTTTTAGTTTTACGATGCGTGTACTGTTAACGATGAAATACATAACTGCTAGATTTTTGTTAATTTTAGAATTGATAATTCTTAACTAGTTGTCGAAAAAATGGATAAAATCGTGTGAAAATTATTTTTATCAAATACCGGATGTTTTGAAGGAATTATTATTATAGTCGTTTTCTGGTACTGTACAAAATTTTACTATCACTGAAAGTGATTTTAGCGGGGGTAATCCAGAAAATCGGGCCTCTTCAGATGCAACGCTAATGCAACGAAAATTAGCGATTGGTTGATTTGGGTCACGTGATTCGCGAGGAGGCGTGGCGTAGACCTCGAGTAGGAGTGGCGTTGTCTGGTGCTGAGTGATCACGCCCGTAATTTGTTTTCTATCGATTCAAATGTTTGCATATCGACAAAATTTTATGGCAAAAAGGTCGTCTTCATTTTCTAGTCAGAACAGTTGCTTGTGGGCCTTTCAGTGGGACGAATCGTACTGGGGTACAAGTCGTGCAGTTTTTTATACCTTTAATCTATAATATAATTTAACACAAAGCACACTAAATATCAGAAAGAGAATATAAGTTATTGTCACTAGATAGCAATATTTATTAAATTTGAAAAAAAAATGACATTACTTATGAATACCCCTAATACGTATATTAGAATTTTATTTGAAGAAACGACATTTTACGTGCACTGACTTATAACAAAAAGATACCAACAATCATTAATAAGAATTAGATTTTATGACAAAGTTGATCTATACGCGTCCTCGATTTTCTCTTGTCCGCCGAGAAACTGTTGAGAGTCACAAACTGTTGCAACCGCGCCAGAAGCATCCCTTGATTATTTGAATTCAGCTCGAGCGAGACGGCCGGACCAGACTGAGTTCTCTTAACCGGCAAGAAGATACCGGAAGCGCATCCTACGCCACTCGTGGAAAAGCTTCCAACCTCGGTGATTGTGGAGTTCAAAGAGACCGTCGCGTCGCCGAGATAAAATCGATTCTCCGCGAAATATGAAGAAACTCTCCAGCGCGATGGAAGCTTTTAGGTTTGTTAATTATTCGTCTGCTCGCGCAAAAAGTCGTCTAGTATGTACTTAGAGCACTTTGAGACGTCATACTTTTTAATCGCTCTCTTGAAATATTCTTCTAAAATGTTTTTCTAGAATTATAAATAATAAGATTCTACTATTAAATATATAGGATTATAAAAATTCTGAAATGTTATATGTTTTTTTATAGTCTCAAATGTTTCTCATCTTGATGAAAGTATCTTGTAATCTCAAGTATATAAATAAAATACCTCTAATTGTTAGTGTAGATTTCAGTCACCATTTAATTTTGTGTTTCACATTCTTCCATTATATTATATAAATATGGCGTCTCAAAGTGATCAAAGAAAACAAAGTTAATCATGGATATAATTGCATTCACTCGATGTTTTACACAATATGGGCTTTGTTAATTTTTACTTCTGTTAATATAAAATTAATAATGATCGTATATCAAACTAGTCACTAGAAGCAAAAATTTACACTTTCATTATTAAATACTGTAACTTTTACATATTCTCTCTTAAACAAACAATACATTGTGCACTCGAGTGAAATATAAATTTTCAATCAAAAAAAAAAAAAAAAAAAAAAAAAAAATAAACTTGCAGTCGGATAAAAGTATTCAGTAATATAGAATCGAGTGAGACGCAAGACTTTCGCGAATCTTGAAACAATTCACTGAACTGCCGAGGTCTTTCGAGAAAGATAAAGAAAAAGGATTCCATTGGTCACATTGGTAAAACCAGACGAATGAGAAACGATCCATTCGCGATTCTTCCCACGATTCGCGACCAAAGTTCAAGGGTTTCGTCACCCCTGTTAACTACCCCATAATTAAATCTCGTCTCCGAATCGTAAAAGCTTACCAAGCTTAATAAATTCCTCCGAGAGTCGTAAGAGTAGAGCCGAGCCTCGTTGCGATTGTCGCTGAAGTTCCAAGGTGTATCATTAGCGAGTCAAATTAATATCAGCGAATTAAGGATTCAAATATTCCCACGAGCTTTGCTTAATGACGTCGCTGTACGCTGTTTTACAAATTTTACGCATTGTTACGTTCTTAATGGGTCAACGGAAAGCGTGTGTGCAAAGCATCGTCGCTCTTCGCGTGAGAAAACCGTGCAATGGAAACCAGTCGACCAGGCGTCTGAACGGTCTCGCACGTGCAAGAATGTGCAATCGGTAACGTAAGAGGCTGAGCGACTTACACGATCGATTCCTCGATACTTTCTTACGACTGCGGGAACAATCGTTTGACTCTGCTCCGCGACCGGTTTCGCTTTCCTTTTTCCCGTTCAATTTTTCACAGACGTAGAATTCCCAGAGGGCGTATTCCCAACTTGACATATTTCGTCTCGAACAGAGTAAAATCGTGTCATGTTTACGTGTCTGCAATATTTACATTTTTTTCTTTTTTAGTTTTCACTGTTGCCGCTATTGTTATAAATAGATGAGCAAATGACCAAGTTTCATTTATTAAGAATTAGCTGTGTACGTTGCGTTATTCAGTTTCTGTAATTTCACGAATAGTCACGAGCTAAATTAACATCATCGTTGCAACAAGAATTTACAGGAGGAATCAATTCAGAATGTTAGTATTTAGGAAGACTCGTTGTTGAACAGTCTTATCGAAGTAAAGAACGTTGTTATTAATACTTGTAGAATTACATTTCATCCTATACTCCCCATGATGGAAATTCGAATTAAAATTAATCCCAGTTGAGAGTCGATTTCGAATTAATAATAAAACAAACAAAATGCAGATAGATGCAATTAGAAAAGTTTTTGTCCATTCTTTAATTTGACCAAATTCTTGTCTATATAATATTGTACATTTGATATTATCCTTTGTTTAATTTATTAATCACTGAAAGTGACTTTAGTGGGGGTAACCCAGAAAATCGGGCCTCTTCAGGTGCAACGCTAATGCAACGAAAATTAACGATTGGTCGATTCGCGAGGGGGCGTGGTGTGGACCTTGAGTAGGAGTGGCGTAGTAGTGTAATTTGTTTTGTATCGATTCAAATGTTTGGATATGAATAAAATTTTATGGCAAAAAAGTCAAAACAGTTGCCTTTCAGTGAGACGAATCGTACTGGAGTACAAGTCGTGCAGTTTTTTCATTAAATTCTTAATTCATTTATTTAGTGGAAGACATTTTTATAAAATCTTGCGCATCAATTTTTCGACTGGATCCTGCAGTAACGAACTTTAACCTCCCAAGGCAGTTAAAATCCTTAATTTCGTCAATTTTGTCAATGGAATTTCATAAAACTTGCTTGGCCCTTTCACGATAGAAAATTAGCAGGAAGTGCGAGCAGTAGAAAGTTACCGTTTCTTATAAATATGCAAGGGAAAAACGAAGAAACAGAGGAGCACGGTACTCCATTACACTGCATAAAATACGAAGGAAGTATCTGTTACACAACCAATTCCTTAACATAAACTTTTACAGCCACATATACGTCAACCTTCTAGACGATCATATTCCGAGCAACAAAGTCGTTGCTTTTCTTAGTTGCTGTTGAAAAACACTAAATATTTTATCTCGAGCGCTACGCTTAAATTAAACAAAGACACCAAATGTTTGCGACTACTCGCAAGTATAAACTGTACTGTCTAACTTCTCTCAAGTCATCGAGAAGCGATCGCTTGTCCGAGAAACCTCATACCCTGCACGCACCAGCGCTCTTGGATTAAAGCGATATTGGATTATTTATCGAGACCCGCGAAGTTTAAGTCTCTTTATAAATCCGACAAACAGCTCGAGTGTTTCCTCGGAAGAGGGGAGAGGACAGGGACTCGGCTTCGTGGAACAACAAGTTTAACACGCGTCGGGATTATTTTGATCGCGTTCCCCCGGCCGAGGCAGCAGCAGTTCTCCTCTGTTTGGTCGTTGCGTATCGTTGCGCGGGATCGTTAAGACGCGAAGCCGATGCAAATAAACGAAACGATTTTCCGCGATGCCGGGAGTACGGCCGTGGCTCTCGATTCTGAAATCTGACTTGCTAATACCGGCACGTTGCACACGCACCCAGTCGTCCCCGACTGGTCGCGGGCATGCTGGTGCTTTGCAAGTCTAATTTCAAGAAGCGCGCACCACCTTCTCCTCTCCGTCTATTAATTGCGATCCTGTCTTCACTCTCGCTCGTTTGTCTCCGTCCTTTCCTCCTTTCTCTTTCCTTCTCTCTCCTTTCTTCGTGCTCTTCTTCCACGAGAGGTATCGAAAGTGTTACGAAAATCGCGAAACGACCAGTTGTACTGGGTGTCGCGGCGATTTCACTTGGGATTTCAATCCCGAGTAAGTTGGGTAAACGGAAGATTATGAGAATATTTCGAAGAACATTCGACGTTATTTATTGTACGTATATACGTATAATAATCGTCGACACTTCGAACTTGTGTGTATTACAACTTCGTAAAAGAAAGAAAGTCGTACAACTTACGAATAATAAAATTCTCGACATATATGAAATATTCGAAATATGTTAAAGAAAAATCCGAGAAAGTTTTTAATTTCCCTCTGAGATGATGATTGAATCAGGGCTGCTCAGAGCGTGGGTCGCAGAAATGTTTATTTTGCCTTTAATATACAGTAAAAATTTTTTCGTATAAATTTTCTTTACGATTTACTGTCAGCAAATGTTTTAATTCGCGTTCCCAGTTTGTATACACCTCTGTACCAGGACTTCTTCCGGGACTTCTCAATTACATAGATAATAATATGAGATTTACACGAATTACGATTAATGCGTTAAAGCAACGATCCAGGAATTTCCATCGACCAAATACCGTCGCCACGTGCAGATATTCTCGCGTATCAAAATTACCACCTTACGGAGAGAGGGCAAACGCTCTGAGGACAACGTTCTTCCCATTGGAGGCAGATGTCTGGCCTGGCTACGTGTTAAATTCTTCAGCCTCTCTCTCTCTGTGGGTCTGTGTCTTTCTTTAGGAGAACAAAGTCTCCTGGTCGCATACCTTTCCAGCGTGTAGAGACATCTGGTCCCCGTAAAATCGTCACGAGAGACGATGCAGAGTGCTCGTACGTGACCATGATGCTTCCAGCCTCGAAAGAGACCACCGTTCGATCGTTCCACTTCTTTTCTTCCTGTTTTTCCCCCTCGCCAATATACACCGTGACGTGTATTTTCTCGTCAACAAGTCTCTCGTCGGTACGAAAACTTCTTCGATTCGAGTTTTAATCCTCCCTTGCACTTGACAAACTCTTCATCCGTCGTGAAATTTGAGATACGATAGAGTCTGGTCAGAATTGAGTAGTTGGATTCATCTAATCGTAAATTTGGGGTTTGATGGACGATTGATCGTTCGTGAAACATATTCCAACCAATACAAACTTTTCAATACTTGACTATTTCAGTTCCTTTCGTGTTATTATTAGAGTGCAGTAGATTAGAGTTCGATTGTTGAAGAAATATTGAATCATTATAAAGAAACAAATTTAGCCTCCACTAAGAATTTCTAACGTACGTATGAAACTTACCTCACTTCCAACCGATTTATCTACGGCGCAAGAGTCGTGTGCATTGAACTTAATTTTCGTTCTTGCGTTTTACTTTTTCTTCTTTTTCCGAGGCGACCCGAATTTCTCCTTTGGCGGTCGTGTCACGGTGACACGACCCCGTTTCGCGCCATCTCGACCAATTAACCGGTGCACGCTGCGACGATACTTGCTCGCAGCAAGATTCCAGATTCGTCGTCGCTCATCGTTTTCAGTTTTACGAGCCGCGCGAGACATCACAGACGCGCCTCTTGAAAAATGGCAATTCCCGGTGACGAGGAAAACCGACCGCGACGCCCACCATCGGCTGATCCGCACTTCCCCGTGTTTGCGATTGTCCCTCGACCGTGACTGTTGCACCGCGTCGACGATTCATTGGAATTCCGGTGGAATCCGCTCGAAAATGCTCGTCTTCGTTCCCTCCGACGAGATTGCGGAGAAATGCGAATGATCTCTTTCGAGTGAATCATTATTTAATTAATTGTAATAAAATTGAAAACTGGAGACTTGGAAATGCGGAAAGAAGAATTTGAATGTTTGAACGTTTGGAATGTTGGAAGCTTGGAAATGCTTGGAAAGTAGAGTCATTGAAGTTTAAAGACCTTTGGAGTCCTGGGTATTTGAATGTTTGAACGCTTGGAAATTAGAGATTTGGAAATATTGGAATGTTGAATTATTGAAGTTTAAAAATTTCAGAATTTGGAAGCCTAGGAATTTGAATGTTTGAATGCTTGAAATGTTGGAAGTTTGAAACTTGGAAAGTTGAACCGTTGAAGTTTAGAGATTTCAGAATTTGAATGTTTGAACGTTTGGAAATTGACGATTTGGAAATGTTTGGAAAGTTGTATCACTAAAGTTTAGAGATTTCAGAATTTGGAAGTCTGCAAATTTGAATGTTTGAACGTTTGGAATATTGAAAGTTTGAGGCTTGGAAATTGGAGATTTGGAAATGTTGGAATATTGAATTATTGAAGTTTAAAACTTTCAGAATTTGGAAGCCTAGAAATTTGAATGTTTGAACGTTTGGAACGTTGGAAGTTTGAAGCTTGGAAATTGGAGATTTGGAAATGCATGGAAAGTTGAATGATTAAAGTTTAGTAATTTCAGAATTTGAATGTTTAAACGTTTAGGACATTAAAAGCTTAGAAGTTTGGAAATTGAAAATTTTGAAATTTGAATGTTTGGAACGTTTCCGAATGTTGAAAGCTTGAAAGCCTGGAAATTGGAAAGTTGAAAGTTTGAAAGACTCAAAATCAAAAAGTTTCATCTTGAAGTCTGCAACCAACCAGTTTATATCAGAAATAAATCCGCCACGATTAAATATTCCAAGCTCTGACTCTCATTCTTACATTCTCCTGTCCCACTTTCAAACGTCATTTCAAACGTCAAATCTCGAGCGTCACCTACTAATGAAGTGGAACGTCCAATCTGCGCAAGAACATCGAGTTCTCACCCAAGACTGCGACTCGGCCAGCTCGATTTGCAGTTAATAAATGACTGAGAGTCGACTTTGTATCGAGGACACGGAGCCGTAGATTCAATTACCGGCAAATACGCGACAAAATTCTCAATTCGACGTCTCGGATATTGGCCAGGCGCGGATCACAGGAGCCGCCGGGGAAAAAAATGTTAATTCCTCGAGATGAAGACGGACATCTCGTCACGATTGCTCTGAAACACGACCGCCATTATTTTGCCCTCCCCTTTCTTCCTCGACGTCGTTGCGTTGCGTAACGTTTCGTTTCAATTTACAACGATTTACAACGAAATTTCAATCGAGGCAGCAATCCAATTAAGGAACATGATTGCAGAAAAATGACTCTCTTCAAACACGTTTGGTGTAATTTATATGGAGATAAACCGGTCTCGATGCAGATTTCGATGGTTTTTCTTCGACAGTTATTTAGGATAATTATCACGCTG
>KQ435922.1:2176060-2188797 GCA_001276565.1 Melipona quadrifasciata
ATTTTATTAAATTTTGAAAATTTGGATTCAAACGGAGATTCAAGTAATCCTAATATTTCATCGTCTAGTTTCTACCTTTTTAATTACTTATATTTTCAAGAGTATAAATTTGCATAATAGTCGACGATTTAACGATAATAATAATAACTTCTCCTGGCGGAAATCACGCACGACGGAAGTGATAAATTATCAAGTATCAAATATATTTCCTCCCATTTTGTCGGATTCTAAACATTCCAGTTCGAACGACGAAGATTCGACTGATCCTAACATTTCGTCGTCTAGTTTCTACCTTTTTAATTACTTACATAAATATATAAATTTGCATAATAATCAATGATTTAGTAATAACAGTAATAATTTCTCCTGGCGGAAATCACGCACGATAAAACTGATAAATTATTAAGTACCTAGGAGAATCGTGGAATCCGATAAGAGAATCGTACGTTGCTGCCCGAAGGAAATTACCTGGTCGTAGAAATCGAAGATGATAGCTATACCAATCCAATAATTGTCCGTAATCGTCCTGTTTCCCTTTTTTCTCCCGATATTCTGGCTGCTGATTTTCCGTGCGCGTTATTACGCAGCGGTTAGTAAATTATTTATTAAAGTTTACTCGAGTGGTGTGACAAGTTCAACTGGTAATCCGCTCGTATATACTCGACCGAGGGGATTACCATTGAAATGCTAATAAATTAGCCGCGTTACTTCGCAGGCGCCACGCCTCGCTGTCCTTTGAAAAGGCTCGCGGTGATTCGATTCCTCCTCGTGGGAATCGGTGAGGAATCGGTCCCCCCCCTCAACAATGAAATCAATCTCCTACTCGATTCAGATTCTAATGTATGCTAATATAGGATATTAGAATCTTTGGTCGTAAAAGATTGTAACTTCATGCATAAATTCTTGCATTGTACGTTCATCAGACGTGGCTAAAGAGATGAATCTTAAATAAGATTCGTTTTATCTATTGACGATTGTAAAAGTATGCCGTTACGCGCATCTTTAAATTTTGCACGAATTTATTTTGTAAAGATCTGTCAGTCGTGATGAAAATAGATATTAATGGATATTCAGAAGATGAAATTTAATTGTTTATGTAAGAGCAGAGATAGGTATCAAATATTCAATTTGATTACAATCATTAAGAGCTTCTACACCATGATGATGTTCCATCATCAGTTGATTCATCAACTTTCAGTTGAAATTTACTTAACAATTTCATACGAAAATTTATTAAATTTGATATGTAAGAACTGCAGTATTAATTTCAAGTTTAATAGCTAGTTAATTAACTTTTAATAGAAGTATTATAGATTTTTGGATAATTACTCGATATTTTAACAAAAGTCACTAATTTTGTCGAGACACCACGAAAATAAAACCCAAATTAAAAGATGGGAACAAATATCAACTTGAGTACTAATTAGACTTAATATTTAATAATTAGATAACTGATTTCTAGATTACTAATTGTACTTAATACTTGATAATCCAAGCGTACTTATTACTAAAACTACTAATTACTAGATTACTAATTACAATTTAGTAATCTAAAACTATTAATACTTATTACTATTAATTACACTTAATATTTAATAATTCAAGACTACTTATTACTAAGACTGATTACACCAATACTTAATAATCTAAGACTACCAATTTCTAGATTGCTAACTGTACTTAATACTCGATAATCCAAGAGTACTTATTGCAAAAACTAATTACTAGATTATAAATTACTAGATTATAATTACTAATTATACTTGATAATCTAAAGCTATTAATACTTATTACTAAGACTGATTACACTAGTACTTAATAATCTAAGACTACTAATTAATAGACTTATTACTAATTAGACTTGACACTTAATAATCTAATGGAACTACCTAATCAAAAAAATTTGGTAGTCTAATTATCAATCTAAATAACCACGAAAAATGAAATAATCATCTCTCTGAGTCACTCAATTTCATTCCAATTTAATTCCTTTATCCGTTTCCAAACACACCGTTTGCGTTCGATTCATTAGAGAAGGAAGAAGAAGAAGAAGGAGGAGGAGGAAAGGAAAAAACGTGATTCAAGTATAATGAAAGGAAATGGCGGGGCACGTGTCAAGCGAGCGTGTCAGGGGCGTACCGCGATTCACGTTGCACCCTGACCTTACGCACACCTTCTCAGACAACAATTCTCGCGGCACACGACCAAGACGGAACGGTGTCTTCTGGTGGGTGTTGGTATGCGTCTCCTACGCCTCGACGGGAATTGATGTTTCCGACGATTACGCGTTTAAACACCCCTCTTCCTCGCTGGAAGACGGAAATCGCCGTGGTCACGCCGTGCTCGCTGGTTCGTATCGATTCTCGGACTCGAAGCACGATTTTCAAGGCGATTCCGATCGCGGATTTGTTCGGTTTCCGGTGAATTTGGCGAATGGCCAGTTTAAGATGGAACTTGCGGATGTTACCACGCGAGCTGACGTAAACGGAGAGAAAATTTGGAGAATTTAAAAGTTTGGAGGAACCTCGATCGTTCGGATTTAATTTGCATCCGATTGGATTCAAACTTCGTAGAGGTGATTTTTATCATTGACTCGATTTGGATTTAAGTGTGGGAATTTTATCTTTATTAATTGCACAAAGCAGAAAAGAAAAGCGATACGAGTATCAATGAGAAACAAAATTAAAGAAAAGAGAAATGTAAGATGAAGCAAGGAAAGACAGATTTCGTTATCAAGTTGAATTTGAAATAGGAGGACAAGGATAGAAAGAAAGAATATTTTCTACTCTTTCTCTACACTCTGGAGTAATTTCAAATTTCTTGAATCTCAGTAACTTCGTAACTGATCTGAATAAACCTCGAATCGGGTGAAATTTGTTTCATTCACTGCTGGAATGTGCGCGGTTTAATGAACGAACGTAGGATCGATGGAGACCTTGGAATTTGGAACACCCGGTTAATACAGTCCTTGGATTTTGAAGTGTCGATGATGAAAATAATCGAGCAACGTGTCTGTTTGAGCTGGCCGAGTCCGGAAACTGTTTGCACAGAAAATATAGACGGTCAGGATCGATGAATGAATTTCGAGAGATCCGAGAAGATCCACCGATATTTAACACTGTCTGAATTAATAACGCGTTCGTTTCTCAAGCTATCCTTTTCATTATAAAATATACTTTCAAGTATGTTCAAATTTACGAAATTTACGTATTTGTGTCAACGATAATGATTTATTGTCATTAATAAACATACATTCACATAAATACATTTTTGAACGCTTTCATGTTCCACGATTTTCAACTTTAAATTTTAAATTTACAAATAACGCACGCGTTTTGAAGATCGACAATTTCGTCTTACGATTAAACAGATAGAAAGTTCTCCGTTTGAAATTAAAAGAAGACAGGATAAAACGTCGAGAGGAGGAAATGCAAGAGGGGAAAACGTTCGAATTCCAGACACAGACCGCAGTCGGTCTGCGTAAAATTAAAATTAGCATAAGTTATGGGAAGGCGTATTCCCCGTGACAGTTTAGAGCGAAGTTTTAACGCGACCCACGCGACCGCGATATTTATAAAGCCTGGAAGTATCCGATTAACCGGGAGATTTAAGGTATCGCGGGTTGCATCGGGTCGTTCGTCTCGCGATCGAATATTCATGAGCGCGAAATGCAGCGCGAGGATGACAAATAGGCGGCTAATTTCACGCTGCATGCCGAAAAACCCACACGAACGTACGGGTTATCAAACGTGTCGAACCTTTTCACCGTGGCTCGTATCAGCTTTGCCTCTCTTTCGTCCGAATGGAATGAGGTTTCGAATCGAATGGACAGTCTTAACAAGTAGACTGGCCTTGTAATTTTCTCTCGTCGTCGTCGTCGAGAGTGATTTTTTTTCACTCGCTTGAGAACCGTGCAGCTATCGGTTGAAAATTCAACATGTAAAACCACGTAACATACGTAATGTGACTCTAATTGGACTAGTACCAAGATATGTTTAAAATATATAATTAGTTATAGAGCTTGGATAGTTATATTTGAACAGATTGTAAAATGATACGACATAATGTAACACGATATAGTAATAAAATGCAACTAAACATATTTTAATGCAATTTCAAGTAGGCCAGCGAACGTTGCAACAATTTTTAATACGATTAAAAGTCTTCCGACTTTAAATTTTCCATTTCTGTCAAAATTTACTACAGTAAGATTAAATCGCTCTAAACAGCTATTAAAAACGAGAAAAGCACTTTGATTCAATCAATTTGATCACTTTTATCCATCACAGTTCCATCAAGGTACGCTCGCAAACAAATGTAAAGGCTAGAGGTTCGAACAATCTCTGTTGGCGATAGACAATTAATCGCTGCGCGGTTGCTATGCAAAGATCAGAGAAAACACGTGTAATATTCGCCGAGTAATTTCAATCGAGGAGCTCGCGTTCGATCTCGCGAGCGATTTACATGATTCGTACATTAGCGTACACTAATAGGCTAGCGAGGAACGATGCGATACGATAAAGACGCGGGATTACGGATAATTAATTTCCGTGGCTGGCAACGTCTGGATTGGATGACAAATTACGTCTGGATCTCATCACTGTGCAGGCTGGTACCGGCGCAAGAATAATTCGTGATCTCAAGCGAGATTAATCACCGAAACGACGACGGAGCACGACAACAATAGGAGCCAGGAGAATTCTGCCAGCCCCCCTCTCTAAAAACTGCCTCTCTCTCTCTCTTTCTTTCCCTCTCTTTCTCTATTGTTCGATCGGTTATTTTTCCCGTGATTTTTTCGCCGATTCGATTACGCGGTTTTTCACGAATGAAAAGAATGTTTGCTCTCTCGATTGAAAAGTTTGTTTGGATAGTCGAAATATTCTTCAAGAGACGCTTCGATTCATCGTTTGGCGAGATCGCGGTGAAACGAAAAAGTTTAGTAACACGTGTACGATCCATTAATTGATCGTAATATCGTAGTATCGGAATTATTATATTTTTAATTGCGTTTAATCGTGTAACGGTGTAATGTTTTGGAAAAAGAAGAGAGTTGGAAACAGAGTCGATTGAAGAGTTGAAGAGTCAATTGCCGAAAAAGAGACTTTTATTTAACTTGTTAATCCGTATTCTTTGTCTTGTTCAATTATCTGTTGTTTCGTCACTAACATTGTTATTAACTAAATATCATTTATATTCTATCTCTACAGTATCGATCGGCAACTGGATGTTTTTATTCAGAATCGTCCTAGATTTTGCTTAGTCCGATACCAGAAGATTCTCATTTTCGAAAGGTGGAAAATTAACAGAGCTTTCTCGAACTGTCGTTTCCTGGATTCTCTGGTCGCCGGAGGGACTCGAAAAGCACAGTAGTTAATCAAGGAGGAAGAGCGCGTGTTTAGGTGCCTTCTGAAACCAGCTGATCCGTATCCATCATCCTTTTGTCTAGAGGCAGCCGAACCCCCCACGACGATTTAACTTACGAATTAATCAACCGTTGGTGGAACAACGTTTCGTACCACTCGGCCTCACTCGGCCCGTTGTTCTTCTTACGCGGCCAGATATATCACGGCAGTTAATTACGAACCCCGTGAAGGTAAAACGCGACCCAACCCTTGGAGCAGATGGAAAACTGAGTGTAATTTCATTGTAATTTCGCCAATAATTTCCAATCGTTATCAGTATCTAACAACTCACTTTTGCGTCAATTTTCCAAGACGACTTTCCAAGCCTGTGACAGTAAACTCGAAACAGATGTCAGATGTCTACGCAATTTCACATTTCTGTGAATGCCTAACTGAGCAGAAATTTGCATCCTCGAATACTCGTGGTTCTAAATATTTTCCGCCGGCTTTGGACTAATTTTCCAAGACGACTGTCCAGATCAGTGACAGTGAAACTGAAACGTATGGAATGTCTAATGTCTCTTCCTCGCGATTTAATTTGGGAATTAAATTAGGCTGTCACTAGACTGTGGATTTCACATTTTCGTGAATGTCTGAATAGAATAGTCTGCATCCTCAAAGAATATTTATATTCTGAATATTTTGAGTATCGCGTGCATTTCATTCTTCAATCCTCCACGAATGTGCCTAATCACCACGATGATTTGATTCTTTTATCAAATTTTCTAAGAGAAATAAAACGAGCTAGACAGTGATATTTCAGAGTTGAAAAGAAAATCACACAGTTTCCGAAATAATTGCCAGAGTCGGCGTGTTTGCGTCCGATTGCTGTAACAGTTGACCGATCGAAAAATCGGGATCCGCGTGTCTCCTCGTGATCGGCTCATTTCCTCCTTCCTCTTCGTAACCAGCCACCGGCGGCGTCGTTCAGGCGGTACGCGTGGGCTCCTGCGATCGATCCCATCGGTGATTCAGGTTAATTGTAATTGCGCGAGGAAAAACTCCTCGCGACGGAGAAAGAAAATCCCTGAAGGTCGACCGCGATTTTCCTCGAGCTTTCCCGGTTCTCATGGGCGCGCGTAACGTTTCTTTCCTCCGCTGGGAGGAATGAAGTCAAGGTTCCTCCGTTGCTGCGTTACGATGATTCTATCTGTTGATAAGGTGGTTGACAGGCTGCGAATATTTTGTTCGCGATTGTCGTTACTCCTCTGATGCTAAACGATATGAAAGAATGTACATTACGAGGGGAAGAAAGTGTTTAATTACTAAGTAAAGTATTCTCTGATTAATATTACTGTACAAATAATTTTCGTTTACACAAAACGCGTGTAATTAAAATAATCGACGAGCTGTGGATTAATATAGAATTGTAGCGTGATATTTAACGCATAAATTCTACATTTTGGACGAATTGCGCGAAAAATGAAGGGAAACGACTGTCGCTGAAAATTGGAAAAATGTTCAAACAGATTCAAACAATGGCGCGTCGTCCCGATGCTGACAAGTGATTTTCCTTTGACAATAATTAACAATAACGCGATAACTCTTTTATTCGAGCGTCCTGGGTGACGAGGCGCATTAATAATCGCGGTGCGACGTCGCTGGTCTAATCGAAAGCGCGCGTATGACTCACGAGCGGCGATTGTCGTGCGACGCACGCTTGACACGATTCGCTGGACTTACTTGGAGAAACGAGGAAAGCCCCGGTCCTCGTTACTTGGAATCCCCCGGCTGACTGTTCGCGGACGTGTCACGGAGAAATTGTACGAATTTGGTCGGCAGAGGCGGAAGAAGACCAACTGGAACTCTTGTCGCTTTCCGATAAAAATCGGCAGTAACGTCGCGGTAAATTATTGTCACTCGATGGCAATGTTTATTAAATTTGAAAAATTTACCCTGTTACTTTCAATGCGTCTTGACAAAAATTAACATAAAACTACTAGAGTTCTTATTAAAATAACATATCGAGAAACATAATGAAATACGCGAAAAGAATATGTAAAGGAAGGTAGTTGAAATTTTTGACAAAATACATTTCGATAGGAATTAGACGCCAGTAGAATTAGACTAAAATATAAAGTTGATAACAAAGAACTCAAAACTGGATATTATAAAAAAGAATATATATATATATATAAAGGGAGGGAAAATTGAAAAAGAGAAGATCAAACCTTCGTCTATACGCTTGAGAAAAATTATTCAAATGTAAAAGAATAAAAATTAATCGTTCAACAAAGAAATAATTCCTTCGTGTTTTCTTCAAATTTCTTCAACTCGATGGTATTTTTATCATTGAGAAGTTTATTTTATTACCTAAATTATAAAAGAATGTCGATAGTGAAGGTTCTTTTGCTCGTGAAAATTGGCGGGACTTGCCGATTTCACAGGTGTTTTGAACAGGTCCGCTTTCGCAGTTCTTAGAACCGGGCTCGTTCCACTTACACCGCTGCCAGAGATCGCTGATTGCGAGACGAGATGTTTTGGTACGTTTGACATTTTACAATCGCGTTACGAGTCGCAATTTCGTCGGGAAGACAGGACGGAACTCGCGCGCGAAGATTTACGCAACTGGCCGGATCAAAAGACGTCCGACGTGTTTTCCTTTCGACCTGTCTCTTTCTGCGCGACTTGATCACCAGCCTGTCAGGTTAAACGGGTTGAAGATCAAAACCGCGGATATATCATTGCCTTTTCGACCAACGCCACATCACGAAGTCGAAAAATCTGGAGCACGAGATTCAGCGAGTAAAATTTTTGTTACGAGCTCGAGCTCTTAAAAAAGCTCTTTGAGCCCGTGAATCCGATTTTGACAACTTAGAGCAGAGTTCTGTTCTTGTCTGCACTCGATGCATAGAAATTTGAACGTGATCGACGTTCCATTAGAAATGATCTAAGAAATGATCGCGACATTTGAACGTGCAAACTTTTGAAGAATTGTACATTAATGCTAAGAACTACGTTGTACAAAGCGCTTCATAATTTCACGACTATGTTGATTAAGTTTAGATATAGAAATTACATGATGTATTTAACCTTGTAAATCGTGGTCATTTTGGTCATTTCTGGCCAGTACAAATTTTATTTCTGCGACAGTGTTAACGAAAAATCCAGAATGTTTTCTGACATACGTTTACACACACATACACTTTAAGTGTTCGAATACTTCCCTAAGTCACTCTAATTATGAAATATCCCTTTCATTAAATCCATTCAGATCCAGAAAGAATTAAAACTGAATTATTCGACCTAAGAAAAGACAATGGTCTTCAGCCACGAGGAGAAGTGACAAACAGCGTGATAATTTATTCTACGTACAATTTTCCAGTACTTGAAAATTTTACGATTGCATTCCTGAGAAAAAAGAAACAAAGTTCTTCGAACCACTCTGAAAATTGAGCAACAACGTGCTTCGTATTCGCACGCGATTTTACTCGAGTAAGAAGCAGGCGATGTCCAGGTGAACGACGTTTCTCAGAGCTGCATCTCTTTCAATCCTGTTCCGGAATAGGCGGATCGTTTCCCAGAAACTCGTCATCGCGAAGATAAATGCTCCGACGAGCGGCTACACCTTCCCTGCAGACCTCAGTTTAAATAACGACATTAATAATGAATCAACTTTTGCTGAAGTTTGCACGACTGGTGTGTGCCGTGCTCGATTGAGGTGGGCGGTCGTCGAAGGTCTGCCTATCTCGCGACGTCGCCGATCGATTCCGCGACGATTTTTCCGTCGCCGATGGAGTTACTGATGCATCCGAGAGCAGCGTTTCCAGGAACGTGACACTAATTGCAAAGGACGAACGAAAGAATGGTGGCACGCGTGTTATTGCTTTATGGAGAATTGTAACAACCGCGATTGATTTCTTGCTCGTTAAATTCGTTTCTTGCTCGTTAAAGGCGAAGAAGAGAGGATTTTGCACGATTTATTCGGACGGAGAGAATTTCTATTAACCCCAAGAGTGTTGATTTTGCGGATCGTCAATTGCCGCTTAAACGGACAAATTTGTCAAGCGACGAGTACACGAATTAGATTGGATCGTATATTCTGAAATTTTGACAATTATTCTGGTCTAGAGATTCCAATTTCACCAACACGCACGTACGAAAGATCGGCAAAAATTCCAAAGTTCGCAGAAATTGAAACAAAGCAACTCGGTGACGACACACATTCACTCGACCGTTCGTAACCCCACTGTAAATTTCTTTATAGTCTTTCTTAAAAACTAATTTACACCGTTTCGTCATACCTATTTCCAGTATTCTCTCTAAGCGAACAATAAGATCGCCATTAAACCATGTTGTCGTCGTCGTCGTCGTCGTAAACGAGACTCTCTAAAACAACCATTCCGACAGCGGTTCATCTAGACTCGCGGGAAAACCCATCAAACCGGCGCGGCGCGACGCGACGCGGCACGAGAAAAGAAATCACTCGAGGCTGTGGCCCAGGACTCGTGGTGATAACGTATGCAAAGGGGACACGAGAGCGGCGATGCGGCACGCTATAAAGACAAATAGTAGCGAAACGAGCCCAACGAGGCCTAACGACGCGTATTTGCATCGGTCATTAAGAACCGGCCGAGAAACCGCGGGCTCAGGACACACGCCGCTAAAGTAACGCTTATCGCCGCCTCGTGAAAGCGCATTTTCTTGCGTAACCAACTCGCTCTCCGACTTCCCCCTCCGCCTCTGTTCTCCCTTTTCTCAGCCCGTCTGTTCCCATGATCGTGATTCGCAAAGTAGAAATTGTCGCTGAACGATGTGGTTCACGTCTGGTGGGTCGAAGGAGTTTAGACGTAGATAGAGTCTGTGAAAAAAATATGTCTGGGAAATCTTATTTGGTTAAAGTTTTAAATTACCACGTGGCTATGAATCTCTGTTCCATCGATGCGTTTAGGTTAGGTTTAAATTTGCGTTTTCACGAACGAAAAGAAAAAAAGGGGAAGATATTTGGCGGGATCCAAAATTAAATTTCAGAAATGCATCTTCGCTGTTATACCGAGTCAAGTGCCATTAAATTAAATCCCTAAAATTGCCACATATCTGTGGAATCCCTCTCTCTTGAATAATCACAAATCTAGAATAAATTCCACGCGCTGTATCTAGAATTAATCTTATAAACTGACGATCGCGTACAGGTTGATTCACGTAACTTACACATCCTTTTAATTTTCAACTTTGAGATCGTTCAACTTTACGCGTTTAATGAGAAAGCATTTGATACAAAAGTTGTATGGTTTTAAGGAAGGCAAAACACATACGTATCAACTTTTTGTGTTTCAAAATTTCCAACGTCATCTTTTTTTTTTTGATTAGACCATATATTTCTCAGGATAAAAGTGCGAGGCGACCTTTGTTTGATCAGAGATTGAAACAAAGCGAAGCAACGGCAGAGTTGTCCGTTTCAACTCAAGGAGTTAACGAGGTACGTGCACGCGAGCTAATTAGGATGTCGCCTAGACCGTTTATTTTCGTCGGTGCCAGGACGTATCACAGTCGAAAGGGCGGTTCGAAATGTCGCCACGACGTTGCCTTCCCGTCTCGTTTCATAAAGGGCAACGACGAGTGAAACGCATCCAATCTGTTGCAATTTCCTCTCATTAGCGTTTACAGACACCGGCGAATTTTTAACGATCTACTCTTCAATTGATCACCTCCTTTGAGGTGACACTTTGCTGTTGTTTTGATTCGTTTGTTATTTATAACGGGGACAAAGAGATATTCCAAGTTCAAAGACGGCTAACTGGCGGTTCGCGAGCCGCATGCGGCGAGGAAATTTCAATGTAGTGGGGAGATCGATGCAGTGGAGAGGGTAGCGCTAGCGACTAGGAAAGTAGGGGCAAGGGCCGCCAGTTGACTATCTCTCTGTTCTAGTTGATGAAATTAGATCTTTTGGATTAAACGTAGATTTATAATTGATTCAATTTAATACGCATTGAGATATTGAACTTTATAGAAGTGTACCCTTAGTTGGAACTAGAAAGAATTATGGATTTCTTGTACAGAGAGTATGATAAATTTATTATTAACATATTAAGGAATGAGGTTTTTAAAATGTAAATCATTTAATTACATATAAAGTATTAAAATATAATTGCATAAATAAATAAATTAGAATATTAATTAATGTAAACTTCAATAGACACGATATTATAACAAGTGATTACAAATTGAAACTCAGGTGAATTTGCTTTATTGAAGATTTCTGATAAACTTAACTGTTGATCAAGTTTCCTTTCTGCTTCGTGGCTACGGATCTGTTATCTGACATAACTACGTCTAAATATGTATAATAATAGATTTCGCGGAGACATTGTATACCTACGTAGTTCAAAATGAATCATTCGTCAATTTCCATTTAATGGTATGAATAATTGATGCTGCATACATCAGCTATTCCAGTTAGCAAACTCCAGTTACGAAGCAAAGTTTTAAAACGATACTCCCAGATGGAGTGTAATGAAACAACTTGAGGAAGGTGTTAGGAAGAATCGTATATTTTACTTGCGTAAAACAAAAAAACAAAGAAAAAAAGAAAATAGATGACAGAGGGTATTTCGAACCGCCGCCGGCTGAGTAGACGAAAGTGCTTGGAATTTGCATGCGTCGTGAAAACTTTTCACGAGTTCGAACGAGTTCAAGCGAGTTCGTCTGATCGAAGCGAAATCTGAGAAACGTTGTCGTTATGAAATGTCGGGCACTGAACTTTCTATTTTCGTAAGAAGAACAACAAATCCTTTGCGAAACGCTATGATTATTTCTACAGTAATGTATAGAATAATAGTACAACAAATTCCTAGTACTTTTTGTTATACATTATTATAAAGTCAATGATTATCATTAATAATGAAAATGTTTCGCCCTTTTAATGGAAAGTTGCTGTACTTTGTAAGAATCGAAGAACTTTTCTTCTTTCTAAACTTATTTGAGTTTATCTAGCTTTTAGTTCATAAAATCTGGTATTTTAGCTGTTTATAAAATGATAAATTACTGAAGCACTAAATTTGCCCCTAGAAATCTTAATTCTTCAATTCCAATAAAATAATTTTCACTTCCCATTGGAAGGAATATTTTTTTCTCACTTTTCCGCAAAACTCGGCAGTTTCATTGAAAATTCGTCTCCGTTGCAATAAATCTTTTTATTAAAACGTCACGTTTGAAAATCGTTCCCCGACATTTGCATTTAATAACAGACAGCGCAAGAAAGGAAACATTATTAAAAAAAATCGCGCATAAACGATTGCATAATCATCACCGAGAGGAGATAACATTTATCGCTCGCATATCCGTTTCTTTGGTTTCTCGCGACTTGAATTGTTCGATTTGGAGAAAACGTGACGA
>KQ435922.1:2189719-2217616 GCA_001276565.1 Melipona quadrifasciata
GCGACAACATGTTTTGATTGTTCATTTTGATTACTCTTCTCATTTTAATTCTTCGAAAATCAACAACACACGTAACAATTCTCCAACATTTATCAGAATTATCGTACGAATAGCAGAAGCTCTTAATTGTCTTTAACTTTCGTCAAGAAAATCGTTTATGCTTCCGTGCTCAAACAGAAACGATGGATCAAAGACGAAGGTCTCGATTAATCATAGTTTCCGTCGTCGACGACGGAGTTGACGCGTTGTTTCAACAACGTGAAACCCTCTCTCGGATCCTGCGGACGTGAAGGGGCGGAGGGGAGAAGAGATCGAGGCCGACGATAACGCGCGGAGACGCGTCTCATCTTCGCTCGTCGTCGCCTCTCGTTTAGTCTTGCGCCCCTAATTCGCGGTCTAGCCGCGATAATTAGTACGTTCGCGATCCTACGTACGCTGTCCATCGCCGTGTGCGACTTCACACGCCTCTCCTCTCCCGTTTTTCTTCCGCCGGCAATTTGCGCCGAGACGAGTGACGTTCGAGACGCGCGTGGTGGAAAGACTACGGAGGGGAGGAGACCGAACCAGTTTCTTGCGATTTTAGCGTAGGTCTTTCTCAGCGAGGCTTTCGTGAGAGAAGAGCAGTTCGAGGGTGTTTGCTCGGTTAACCCATTAATTTATGGCAACTCGTTATAAATACTCGAATTTCTTGAAATTTCGTAAAGTCACGGAGTTTAAATGCGGTGAATGTTCAGCGAATTCTCCGATAACTCGGAGAATTCGCTGAATTGTTTTCTTTCACTTGCGACATCATCGTTCTTCCTCTAATTTGTATTCTAAATTTAAAAATTATTTTCGAAGTTGTAACCCTGGCTGAAATTGTAACTTGGTCAAAATTCTTGAATGTGTTAACATTTTACGGGATAGTACTCTGGAGCACTCAAGAAAAGAAAGAGAAAAAAAATTGAAACACGAAGAATGTATTTCCTTTGAGTTCTAATTCGTCATTCTGATGACGAATTTCGTCACATTTTTTGATTATGCGTCTGCCAAGGCACTTGATACTTAATACTGTACGTATCAGAATGTACTTATACGTTTGCTGAATTTCAAGATCTATAATGGTGTTTGATGACAATACATACGATGTAGATATAATCACAATAAAAAAAAAATAAAATAAAAATAAAATAAAAGTAAATGTACTTACCAACGACCTATGTAATGACATAACCCTTATATTACACAATATTACAATAACCACGACTAATCGTTCTTGAAACTAGCTGCAAATAACTCTAGAGGCTAACCTAACTGCAAACGATCCCAAACACTAACCTCACACAGTTTCATACAATTTACTAAAGATTATACCAAACACGATACAACTTGCACGTACGAACAAATACATCGGTTCGTCGAAACGTCGGGTCGATTTTTGGGAAAATGGCGAGAAGGAAAGAGCAAATTCAGCTCCAAGTGGAGACCGAGGAGGAGTGGCAGCAGTTGCTAAGCCGAAAGGGTTTGATCCTCGCGGACGTTTACTCCGAGTGGTGCGGCCCGTGCATCGCGATGGTGAGCACCCTGCGAAACGTGAAACTGAAGGTCGGCGAGGCGATCAACTACGCAGTCGTTAAGAACAACTACATCGCCGATCTCGAGCGATTTCGCGACAGAAGCGAGCCCGTCTGGATGTTCCTCCAGAACGGCAAAATGGTGAACCTTCTGTTCGGTGCCAATTGCCCGCAGATTCGAAAGTTGCTCATGAGCGAGATCAAGAGGGTGTTGAACGACGAGGAGCCGGAAATGATGTTGGACGTGAGCGCTAGGACACCGGAGGAGGAGGTCGAGTGGCAGAAAAAAGAAGCCGTCAGGTATCACCCGTCGAAAGAGCAAATTTGCAAATTCGTCGTCAAATTTTACTAGTTGAACGCCTTTTATTTGAAAAGAGGACGATATAGGACAAAAGATGTAAAAAATGATTCAAATGATGATAAAAAGTTCAAATGCATTACTTATTCGAGTAATTCATTCGAGACAGTGAAACGTAAGGCAAAGGGCAAATTTCATTTGCATCCAACTTTGCGTTGAATCCACGCTTGATGGATAATTGGTTTTGGCAAAATTGTCTGTTGCAAATAAGAAAAGCGGTCGAGGAATTCGAACGTGCGAAGGCGGAGGCTGAACAGAGAGAGAAGTACGAGGCGTTCCTGGCGCAGATGATATTCGAGCTGAGCGAGCTGACCGCCCTGATTTTCTATCCTTGGGTGTTCAAGGACGAGGAGGATCGCCACAGGGACAAGTACCAGAGTCCTCCGTACCTCGAACTGATCAACACGCTGTTCAAGCAGAACTACGACGTGCTCGAGGAGCTGCGGGTGCAGCTCAACGAGGAAATGATCGAGAGCATGTTCGTCGAGAGTAACGTCGAGATTACGAAAGAGCTGGTAGCAGGTGTTTTCCCAAAGTAGTCGATACGCTCCTCGAAACTTTCACCTTTTTCCTTACCTTTCCATCCGTCGAAATTGATCGTAACAACTGTGCCTTACTTCTGCGATATGAGTTTTGTGCTTCGGTCGTCACGAAAGAAGAAAAAATCAAAGTGTTTTAGACTAAGAAGAAACAAATTGTGGATCGTTTGCAGCTCGACGAATGAAAACGTTTCGTCGTTGCTCGAAAAATTAAAAAACGATACTCGAGATGCGAAAGAAGAAAAAATTCGAATTTAACTGGTTAATCGGAACGAATCGCTCGTTGTTTTAATTGATTTCACATCGTAATCGTTTATTCCACGTCAGGGTTAACGGATGGCAGAACGATAGCGATGAGATTGAAGGGCAAACGTCCCCATCCAAACTGGCTCGTGCCGTATCCCTTCGAGTGTCCCAAAGGGACTAAAAGGTGTCCGACGCGGGCGATCAACGACGTCGAGGATTATCTGATACATTTGTTAACCAGCACGACGCCGCTGCTTCAGGCTAATGCCGTTCCTTTCTCTCCCAACGAGTCTTACATGGACAGGCATGTGTACGTTCACGAACCCGATCCCGAAGACGAGGAGGACTTCCGTCGCGTCTACCCCGCCGTCTGGGTACCTCCTCAGGTATTTTCCAACTTTCGAGCTTTAACACTCGAGCCACCACAAAGTGGTCAAAACGACACTTTGGATATTTTTGTTTGTGTACGTGTTTTTGGAGATTTGAACGATTCTTCGTAAAATACATAAATAGAAGATTTTTTTTGTTTCTTTCACTTTAGTCGTTGGTAGTTCTAGAGTTAAAACAGGAATTCGCCTTTTAGGAGTTTCTCGTGTGTTAATCTAGATTAGGTTAATTAATTATTACGCTGTCTGTGGTCAGGTTACGCATCCATGTTTCTTTCTTTCCAACAATTCACCATCCGAATCAGCTCAGATCCCAAAATTTTAATAAATTAGAGAAACTGAGGTTACCTCTGGTTTCCTTTGTTGTTATAGCTATTCGATTATACGGTCACGAAGCGCACATGCACACAGGTTTCACGATTCTGCAGGCGAGAAGCAAAGTGCACGTGTACACGACCCTTTTCTCCGGTTACATGGAGCTGGTGCACCCCTACGAGGAACCGGTACCGCCGCCCCCTTTCTGCGCCTTCAAGTTCCAGTATTCGAAATTCCCGGTCGTTCGCGACACGTGCGCGATGCACCCCGACGCGGTCGAATATTTCGGCGCGTTCGAGTTCGACAATCCGCTAATCGCCAGGCGAATGGCATCCAGCCCCGAGGACTTCGAAAGAAAGGTTCTTCAGCTCCTTTATGATAATATCAGCGCAAGTTCCATTTTCTTAAATTATGTCGGCCGTACATGGACAATTCAGCATGCAAGAAATCTGAACGAAGCAAAATTGAGCCTTTAATTTCTGAGCGTTTTGTTTTTTGTTTTAATTAACATTTTGGATTTTAGATCACTCACCAGTTTGAAATTTTGAGCTAAAAAGTAAAATTAACGACCGCAACGATACCACCGATTCGTTTCAAAAATTAACACTTGACACTGAAATTAAATTTAAAATATCAAATTTAAATGTGATTTCAAGCGAAAGAGGCTAAAGATTACGTTCGTCTTGACGTCTCTCTTCTTCTTTAACGCGTTCTTTAACAAAAACGTGAGGAATTAAACGGAGAAAATTGGCAAAGGCGAGGTTTCAAACGGGCGCCGAGATATTCGTGATAATCATCCGGAGGATCAGCGAGGATGCTTTCCTGTCGTTCGCCAGCATCGAGCCGTATTTCATCACCGAGGACGACGAAAAGGCCCAAGCGATGATAGACGAGTACTTCCCCGAGGGCGCTGAAGACATCAGTCTCGAAATGTTAGAAGAAGACGAAGAAGAAGAAGAGGAGGAGGAAGAGGAGGAGGAGGTGGAGGAAGAAGAAGAGAAAATGGAAGGCTATTACGAGGAAGACGATATCGAAATTAAGGACGAGAATAGAGAAGAAGTTCCAACCTACTCCTTCGTGTGAAATCGCTATTTTTCGACTCTTGCTCTAAATGAAGAGACTCTTTTAATTGTGCGATGAAATTTGAAACGAATAAAAAATTCGAATACACAATACGCTAAAATTTTAGAATTTTTAAAATCACGAAATAATGGAGTGAATTTCGTTCCAAGTTTCGCTGTGAGTTGTATAATTCTTTCGTGATCTTTGAATGAAACATTCTATTCGTCGCGAAACTGAGCCGGCAAGTAGTGCAAAAAGTAGTGCTTCGCGAGCATGATATATTCATGATTGTAAAAATAAAATCGAGTCGAGAATGGCTGAAAAGCAAATAGACTTTGACGAATCTTCAAAAGATAATAACCGAAGATTTCGAAACTTTTTTAAAATTTCGCTCGGCGATAAACGACTCTTCTTCTTTAATTATTTTAATTAAATATCCCAATGGTCACGTAAATAGAAATAAGAGAAATAGCGAGCAAACCAGAAATTATAAAAACTATAAAAATCATAACGTCTGGTTTCGATAGCTCGATAAAAAAATTGGGCGAACTTGACGAGCCACGTATTAAATTTACGACAAATTTAAAATACGACAGTGATCCTCCTTTTCCTCTTCATCTTCCTTGTTTTGACGGTCGTTTGGCGACCGTTCTCCGTTTTTGCGGGTCGCGACGAGAAAATTGGCAGCGAAACAGGTGCGCAACGTAACCTCCGGAGCCCGCCGGTTCGGCTGGAATTTTGCCAAACTTACGCAAACGCGTTGCCAACGACAGCGAATATTCAAGTATGATCCGACTCTGCCAAAACGCGCGAGGAATGGAATCCAAGGGATCGGCCAGGAGGCACAGGCCTCGACCGTTTGAATTATTCGGGACACGATAAACGTTCAATCGCGGTTCGAGTTCTCCAAAGAAAGAGATATCAAATATTCAGCAAGAGATCTTGAGGAATTGTAGCTCGTTGATGTTCCATTTTGCAGATCATTTGGTAACCTGTTCTACGTATGCACGTACACTAAGTGTATATAGTGTACATAGGTTTTCTGTGATAAGCGTTTCGCCATTATGTAAAAATTTTGTCATGTATTTTTAAATTATGTAGCCATTTAAAAATTTAAAAATTATGTATTCATTTAAAAATTTTGTTAAATTTCATTGACAGCGTAGTGAGAGAGGAATGTGTCGATTCTATTTAAATTAGTTTGATACGTAACGAGTGGTCAGTTTGTAATTTTACAAGACGTATGAGACGTGCAAGTGTATTCTCGGAGATTTAAACGATTTCTCGTAAAAATATGCATAAACAGAAGTTCGTTTTAAATGCCTCTGAATGTAATGGAAATTCTACTAGGTAGTTAATCAAAAAATTCCAGTTAGTATCAAGCAACTACGTACGTAAACGCTGGAAGCGATCGATCGATTATCGGCCCCGTACGTCCGTGGCGCGATGGACGTTTTCGCGCGCGTCCGAGAGAAACGATCTTGATCGGCCAGCTGTCGACCAAGAGGAAGCGAGGAGGAAGCTTTACAGCGGATAGCGCGTAACTCCAATTTGCGCCTCTTTTTCCTTCGCTCCTCTCCCCTCTGCCACGAATGTTTAGTTACGTAACGTGCTTGTGCAATAATTACCGATGTTTGAGCAATTGATCGCCGCCGGCGCTACCGGTGCGTATCGCGCCGTGAAAATGAAAAAAGGCAACGAGTCGGCTGGATCGATCCACGGCAATGGTGATAACCGCGTTAACTTGGTCGATGATCGATACATCAAGGAATTGACGCGAGTCTGTCCGTCGAGCAAATTTGATTATACCAGTCTGATCGCCAAGTTGAATGTCAATTTTTTTCATTTCGGGTCTTTTTTGCTACGTTTCTTCGTCTGAATTTGTCAATTATCAATTGTCTGGCAGATTGGAAAGGAAGAGGTTTCATCATTAATTAGAACAATCCTCCCATTTTTTTCCGCGAAAGTTCGAGACATTCGAGGGTTGCACCTGGACAGTTTCCTCAATTTTAATCCCAATTGAAAGATATTACTGTTTGCATTTTTCAATTGACAATTCTTGATAAAATTGATATTTCGAAGAAGATTGTATTTGAAAAAACAAAATTTTACGTGCGCCAACATTAAACACTCGGAAAGAAGAAGACTTGCGCGGAAAAAGCTGCGGCTTCGCGTTTAAGCGACAGTTGAAACCACGATGTTTCTTTTAACGTGGCGAGGCTGCACCAAAAAAAAAAAAAAAAGAAGAAGAAAAAGAAAAAACAAAATACGTGTGAAAATGGTCGATTTAGCTGTGAAGATCCGACACTCAGCTGGAGAGTGACTAACGTCTCTTCGGTTAATGGTTCAATTGTCCGGCTCGCTTGGCGAAATTTAGCGAGGACACGCGCCGAAGGGACTGCCGGGCGTTCGCGTGCCGTTTCGCGCGTGAATTTCTCGCATCGGTCGCGTGACAAATTGCCTCGTTAATTCGATCAGCGCGATTCAATTTATTCGCGACTGATTTTCCGCTAATCTTTCGCTCGTTTTGCCACGTGCGAGCGTCGAAATGCCATTCTCTGTTAACCGCTCGACTCGATACTATCGTTAACTGAAGACTCAGGTTTTCTATGAAAAATCGTGAAATTCAATGCATAATTCTTCAGAGAAATTTAATTGACTTACAGTTGATTTTTATGAAAAGTAAAAAATCTTCGATGTAAAAGTAAAATATGTTGTTTAATTCTGTTATTTAATCTAATTATATAATCTAATCTGTAATATATATAATCTAATTTTGCATTTTTTTTTGTTTCTAAAACAAGCTCAAACGATCAGCTATCGAGATACATTTGAATAAATTTGCTACATTTTTAAGATACACACATGTATCGATTAGAAAAAAAAACGCAATTACTCTTGGTCCAACCAAATAGAATTTCGACAAAGGACATAATTCGTGGCGACGAACTCGAGGGGGAAGTGTAGGGGAAAGTTGTCGAAACTCGCGAAAGGTCGGTGGAATCGACAGAAAGTTCGGCGTACGAAGAAAGGCCCGCGTACGACCCGCTTGAAGATAAATTTACACGCGACTCCTCGACGCCGATGCCTGGTTCACTGGTACCCTCGTTTCTTTTCCCTTTTGCGATCCCTCTGAAGCGTTCGGGTCGTTTTCTTTGCACGTGGTCGCAAATAGGAACGTCCCCCACCTCCAGGCTCCGTCATCGTGCACGCGAGGCAAAATTAATGGCGTCGGGACGCGGCCGAGCGCGATTCGCCGACGCCTGCTCCTGATTTACCGTGTCAAAGTTCACGGTGAACCGATGGAACGGCGCCCCCGCTTTGTCGGTGTGCGTCTAGCTGTCGTCGAACGACTTCGACCAGGATCGTTTTCGATCCTTCTCGTCTCAACGGCCAGAATCAGTGCATTTATGAAAACTGGAGGAAGGAGGATGATAGATTCTACAACATTGAGAAATTGGTTATAGATTTAATTTAATTGTAATTTAATTTTGTTAAAATTACTTAGGTAGCTTAGAAATTTTTTATAATTTTTAGTTTTCACAATTCGGTAGTTTTTTTATTTCTCTTTCTTTTTCAACGTTAGAATTAAAAAACGGGAAATTTATTGAAGTTGCCGAAGGGTGAACTATTCTTAATAAGAGATTCCTTGATTCTTTATGAATCAGGATGCTAATTTTATTCAAATTTAAATAGTTTAGAGGTTTCAACCAGTGATTTGTGATTCTTTAACTAGTCGGAACTGGTTAAAGGAATTTATTAAAATTGTTAAAGGGATGATTTCATAAATTTTGGACTTTAAGTTTGAAAGAAAATGTGGACTCGTCGGTTTTCGACGAACCCTCCATAAAAACAGTGCCAAGGATCGGTTATAATGAAAACCACGATTGTCACTTTCGTCGTAAAAATCTGGGAAAAGTATTCCGGAAAGAAATCGTAAAAATAGAGCAACCACGATTCTAGAGAAATGGTGATTCGAGATTTTAAATTTAAATTCAAATTTTGTCGCATCGTCGCTGTAATATTATGTTACACCATCATTGAGAAATTTGTTAGACTTTAAAATTTTAAAAAGTTAAAAGACCCTCCATTTAATTTTAACCTGGAGTTTTGTCGCATTGCCGCAAACGTGGCATTGTTTCTCAAAAATTTCACACGCAATAGGAAATATTGAAAAATATTTCATTTAATCGTCCTGGTCGGCAAACAAGGCAGATGTTAAACACAGCCGGAACGTTTAATAATAAACTGGAGGAGGGAAAGAAATTCGCGCTGTTTATTCCTTGGGAACGTGATCGTGGAACACGTCGCACAGTGTTTCTTTTCATAGTAACGCCCGAAGTTGACTCATGATCAGTGGGTCATGCAAAACCGGAAGCAAACGATCGATCCATTAGACGGAAACGGAGAGAACCGCGTACGAAATTAACTTCGTTTCCTTGAATCGAAGTCGTTCGGTGCCTGGCTTTTCTTCCAGAATCCGACGTCCAAAAATCATCAGATCTTTCGTTTCTATACTGACAACGTTATATATAATAAAAATGTATCCTTTCCGCTACATTTCTAACTTTTAACATCTATATAAATTTTGTACCTTAATCATCAACAATCACAATCTTAACACGTTCCATTCTCGGTGACGAAAATTGTTTCAATCCTTTTCCTTTGGTAATTTCATATTATTAATCCGAGAAATAATCAAAAAAGCAATCAGATACTCTTAACCTTCAGAACCAGCTGTAGAAACGAATCGAGCATATTTAATTGCAAGTAGGAGAAGTGTCGTTCGATTCTTCGTCACCAAGTGGAGTGGAACAGTCGAGCACATTTGGTTGCAAATGGGAGAACCTCGGAGATTCTCGTGTTCCCGGGCGGTAGTGTTCGTTTGCATACCGCACGCACAACTTGCCACAGAAAATTACAGGCTTGGGTACATACCCTACTCGGTGGAAGTCGCGGCTAATCATCGCATCGGGGAGAATCAACAGCTAGCATATCGCTGTTGGCAAGGTTGACGGTTCTACTTGACGCGCATCTATCCATTACGTGATCCGTAACGAGATGGAAATTCATGGATGCAGTTTCCTTTCTTTTTTTTTTTTTTCCTTTTCCGCTCCATTCGTGGCAGTTTTTATGTAAATTTTTGTAATTGCACCCTGTGGCTTTCAAGCGTCAGTCGCGCACTTCTGCGTCCAACTGAAACTTCCGGGTTTTTCTCCCAGAGACGCATTATCTTGCTGTTAATTTGGCCAGGCGCACTTCGCGACTTGTTTCGACAACGTTCGGTGATTCGTTCTTCCTAAATTATTGATTGAACGTCACGTAATATTCTTCTTTTAATTTGTTTAGAATTCATTTCGGGGAAAAGTGTTTGTCGGAATAATATTTGAGGATGTAATGCAACAATTGGAGAGAAGTATTTGAAAATTTATTCAGCGTGAGAAAGCTAGATGTTATTTCTTTGAATTTAGAAAATCAAGTAATTTCCTTTTTTACATTTAAACTTATTGTAGTCTTCCTTTATTCGCTGTCTACATTAATTGCGTTACTGTTGATCAGAAATTTTTCGAGAAATGGTCCATTACTCTGAAAGATATGATATGCAAAATAAAATTACTTAAAGAACGATAGACTCAATTTTTAAAGTCGAAGATAAATTTTAAATTCAAATTTGGAGACTTACTCAACATGAGGAACGATTTATTTTCGGTGGGGTAAGATATTGCGATATTTGACCGAGGTTTGAAAATTTATTGGAAATATATATAAAGAAACTTGTCTCGTACAAAAATAAGACGCGCGCTAATAACTTTGTCTCGGGTTCAGAGTGACATAATACCATGAAACAATGACACGCTTCCAAATAAAATACGGCAAGAAATGTTGAAACCGAAATCCGCAGCGTATTTATTACCCTGTGTGTGCGGTAATACGGTCGAATTTATGCTTCCGCCACGAAGGATCTGCGAAATGTGCCAAAACCCGCACTGACGCACAGACCAGCCCGCGAGCCATTCAAAATCAAATATTGAAACTGTTCAAGATATTCGTTTTAAACGAATTAACACGTTTTTTGATTAAAAAAAAAAAAAAAAATAATAAAAAACAAGGTAGAGTTTCGATAAGAAGATTGAGAAACTTATCGAAAACTCGTTTTAGAGTCCAAAATACGTCACATTATGCAGCATCGCGTCGTTTAATTAACGCTTTTTTCTTCGATTATAAAAAGAAAAAATATTTTTCACGATGTTGGCGAATTTTTACGATTCTTCCGTCATCGTATCAATCCACAAATGGTGCGATCACGTTATACATAAATTATCATAGCTTATTGAAATTTAAAATCTAATTTAGTTACCGAAATTTCATTTCGTACTTCGCTGCTCTATATTAGAGATCGATAATAAAATTAAAAGCGAGCAAATTTTCGTGGTGTAGTTGAAATAAAAATGGCCGATACACTCCTATGAGAAATATCACAATTCGAAATCTCCTGGAAACCGAGGGATCCACGGAGGCAGTTGCTTGGTCGATCGAACTCCTCGTTCGCCTGTATCCCAGCCTTAGCTGCCCTACCACCAGCCTCTCCACGTCGTTTCCATCGAATAGCCTCCAATGATCGGCACTCTATCCCTTCTCGTAGCTACTTTGTGTCGCGCTAGACACAGCCCTCGAAGTTCGAAGGTCACGGCGAGATCGCTGCTCGTCTAGATACGCCGCCACCGTTCGTATCTACGCGCCAGGCTGGCGCGCGCCCCGGCCGCTGTCTCATTGGTCGCGCCAATCCGTGGTGGGGAGGCTATATAACTCGCTGCGCCGCGCACAGCCGTCAGTGTCGCGCGTACTTCACCTTTCTCGCGTTCTTGCTCTCGGTTTCTGCTTCTCTGATATTTCGTGTTTCTCTCAATATTTACTCGTTGCGGATTAAATCACGTATTCTGGTGTACCGAGTGCTAGAAACAGATACTTTTACGATATTTCCGACGAGTGGATTTTATCGAAGTCATTGAGACCGGGCGTCGTTGAAGCATGACAGAGAAGCACGTCGGATGAGCGCGTTTTTTTCGTTCATGTTGCTCGATTGTGTGAGAGAAAGAAGAAGACAGTGGTTGTTCGCAGTTGGTGCATGGACACACGGAGACGCGTGGACTGTTCGAATGAGCGAGGGCGCGTCGAGGCTGGCACGGAACGAGGAGTCGCGTGCCAATTGAAAAAGTGCCCGAGATAACGAAAGAAATCGATCGAACGGGGGAACACGTTTTCATGCTGCCATGACAATGGTCGTCAACAAGATCAACATGTCGTCGTACTCCACTCCACGACGCACTTTCTTTTCGGGTCTGCATACCAAGGTAAATACACGAGTCACTTCCACGAATTTTGTGTACATAAGTTCGGTGGCCTTGGTGATTTGACTTCAGCAGAATTTCTTAGTGTATCGAGACAAAATTGTAGAAGGTTTCAATGATGTTCAATTATTTCGTGGCGATCTTTTTTTTGACAACATCCACCCGTGTTATTTGCGTTTCGAAAGTATCATTCGTCGCTTACGTGTTGTATTTTAATATTTTCTCAGTTTTAAGTATATTTAAATGTAACCCAGGCAAAATAAATAATAAATTTATTCTTGATGAGCTTCTTAATAATTTCTGGCCAGTGATATGCCGACGAGTTGAAAAAGAAAGCGACGAATTATTGTGTACGGTTTGGTCACTCGTTATGGTCGGTGAAACCAGTTACCAGCGCAAGAGATTAATTTAGCAAATACGTACGTAATATATATAACACATATGTAATTTATATAATATATATTATTATTATTAATATATATGTATATAATAATACATACATGATTTTGTAAATTACAAACGGAATTTAGTTTATATAAATTGCATTTTTGTCGGTTCTAAACCTCTTATTCTGATTTGGTACATTTTGTGATAGAGATCCATTCTGTCAGCTGAATTCATTATAATCTGTCATCGAAATCCTGCCCCCGAAATTCATTCTATCATAAAAATTCGTTCATTTAGAGATTTTGTCATCAAATTCCATTGTATCCTATAGGCAGAATTTATCGATTAAAATATGCTATCACCGAATTGATCGTATCGTATTGTTATAATTCTTCGAATTCTATCTTTAAAATATCAAATTATTTTGTTCACCAAAGTTCACTGTATTCTGTCACCAAAATAATTCACTGTTGCCAAAAATTGAATAGGTATCCCAAACATGAAACTGACCTTTTGCGAGGTTCGCAGTGTTAGGAACATTATATTTATGTATAATACATTGCTATTCCGTTTTGTTTGTAAGTCATTCTAAAATAAATTCTTGGAACGTAAAAATAAATAGCGATAAATAATATTAAATGAGCTAACTGCTCTCTTAAATATTCTATTCTATCTCTGTTCATTCTGTAAAATAATCTAAATTATTACAGTCCCATATAACCCAAAGTACCGTTTGGTTGCTACAGTATTATTCAACATAGCTTCTGACAGCGTTATAAATTAAAAATTACGTTATAAACATACATATTAACACTCTTCGATCAAAGAGTAAATGAATTTTAACACGACCGTAAACCAAGTACATGTTCCCTGAACAAACAACCTAACCGGTGAAACCGTTAATCCGACGAGCTGGCCAACCAACTGAAGGATCAAGGACACTGTACATACTTATCGTTAATTCGAGGAAACATCGTAAAAAATGACCAACAACACTTGAACACCGTTGTTGAAGAATTCACGATTAGAACAATTACGCAATTACGCATTTATTTATCTCGTGCGTTTACTGCGCAATAGAATTCCATTTATATGCGAATCTGTCGAGAGCCGAAGACGTGTAACTGAAGATCGGCGTGATTCACAAATTTTCATTCAAGTCGTACAAGTTTACACTCTATAAATCGAAAGGGAGACACAGATAGCGGCTTTTGAAAGTTTCTGTACTCTCGATGGAAAATTTCGAAAATATATTTTGCTATTTGCGATTAATTTATAGTGGTAAATTATTTGCTTTGTACGTCATAAATGATCGATGAAGATACATTACGTACGAAATTTTTACACGAGAGCTACACTCACGATGTATGTATCTGAAAAAAATTTCTCAGCAAAAAATTAAACACGATTACTCGCTAAATTAAGCGACTTTTATCCCCCAATTACCAAATTAAAAGTATATTTACTCTTTGCTAACAATTGTCGTCACTTTGCTAATCAATAAAGGAAGATTCGAGTTATCGAGTTTCCAAAATTATACCGTAGGCTACGTTGAGATATTGCGCATAACTTGCGTGAAAAGGGATTTAAACTCGAAGCTATCTGGTTTGGGAAAGCATTGAGACTCGATGGGAGAAAAATTGATTTGATACCGGCCGGACGTGGCCGTACGTCAGAGGCTTTCTAAGGCTACCTTAGTGAAAATAGTATCGACATGGGCATGCTTCGTGTAAACGCCTTCGTGCCTCTACGTCAGAACGTCTCTAAAGTTAGTGCTACGTCAAAAGTTTCGCGGAACAAGATTACGAAGACGTGCAGCAGATTAAAATCCTTTCAGGTTCAATGTACATAGACACGCGGTAGAATTCAGATTGTTTGGAGCTCGATTTTGCGAACAAGTGATGATTCATCCCTTATGATACAACTCCTTTTATTAATTAAAACTAGCCTAATTGGATGGATTTTAGACTTGTTTTCGCAATAGAAACGTGCGTGTGACTTTGAAATAATTAATCTTCAGTTTTTCATTTTTAATTTCACTTGCACAGATGTATAAAAATAACAGTAAATAGACTGTGTCTGCTGATATAAAATTTTCCATTTATGAGATGGAAATTTATTTGTGATATAATAATAATGTAAATTTACGTAAAAATACGCGTATAGTATATTTATATTATTTTGTTGCACGTCACAAATCAATTTCTATCTCTCGTATTTTATATTAGCAAATAGTTGAGGTAAAAGAAAATGGAATTCTAGTCTCAGTGATATTTGTAAATGTATCATACAATTCAAATGTTAGTTTAATGGCATTCTAGCACATATTTTGTTAACTTAATAACATTCCAACGTGACGGTTTACGAAAATACGTATTTACTTGGTACGACGTAAGAATTTTCAAAATAAAATATTCCAAATCGCGTCAGATCAGGCATGAAAATACCTCAAACGTTCGCTAACAAAGAAATTTACATCCAATCAGTCTGGACATGTTATCAATCGGTTACGTCCATAATTTTTCATTGTTTTTCTTAATCTCAAACTCAATATTTAACTCTACACTTGTTCACATTTTTTACTCGTCAGAACAAAGTATTACTTATCGAAATGTGCCAATGTTTATCCGCGTATAAACGCGTTTCGACAAAGGTTGGCCGTGTACACGTACACTTGGCGAAATTTCAAAATTTCGATTTTCTTGAAAACGACAAGTTACTATAACCAGAGAAAATGCTATTCTTCTTTTTCTTCTTCTTCTTATTTTTGCATGTAGAATCACTCCATGTCTGCTTGGATATATCACATAGAAATAGAACGGCACTAAAATTCTTTATTTTACTTAGCATTTTCATTACCATTATTTAATTTATTAAATTTGTACAGTAGATTGAATTTCTATATTTTAGAAATGTTAAATTTTATACGTGTATAAATAATTTTAAATTTTTAAAGATTCCAGTGTATATAATTCATGGATGATTTATTAATATATAAAAGAACGTCGTGTCGTTTAGGAAGTTTACGGACACCCGCCCATATTCAATGGTCACGCACGACCGTGAACGTGACCGTGTTTCGTCGCGAGGTAAGGACGGACATCGTCGAAACGGTGTGGACGGACACGCGCGAAACAATCGTTCAGCCTTTTTTCTTTTTTTTTTTTCTTTTTTCGCTGGCTACTGGCCAAAGTTATTTCGACCAGCCTTTACGTTTGGTAAAATCTTTTCAGCGGGACTCGCGGACTCCCGATGGCTTACGTAACTTGAAACCGGACCGAGTTTGTTAAACCCAGAGCCGCGATCTGTTCACCCAAAAAAAGGTTCCTTCCTCGTGATCTAGCTCGTAATCGCGTTTAATATCGTTTCCGTGATCACCATCGCGAATGTTCTTCGAGCCAGAATCAATTTTTATTTGGCAGTTGGATAAACGTAAGGCGAGTTTACGTTTGCATTGCAGGGTGTTTTTAACCTCTTGCGCTGGAATGGCGTGACACGCACGTCGAGACTCATTTATCCCAAGATTGCAATATTTTCTCAGTCTTAAGTATATTTAAACATAACCCAGACAAAACAAGTAATAAATTTATTACTTTTTAGTAATTTTTATACAGTGATATACCGACGAGTTCAAGAAGAAAGCGACGAATTTTTGTATACAGTTCGGTCACTCGTTACGGTCCGCAATTAGTTGCCAGCACAAGTGATTAAGTAGAACTACTCGCGATTTGCTGCGAACCACGAATCTATATTATTTGCGAAATGAAAACGAAGTACTTTTGAGTACGAAGAGCTTGGTGTTATGGTCAGTGATATTGCAAAATATTGCAACGTAGTTAACGAAGTTGGAAAATTATTTTTCTATAGTAATATTTTGTAATACTTTGTTTTATTGTAATTTCATAGTAGTTCATATTTGTATTACAAGGTGTTTTTAAGTAGAGTTATGCCATTTTTTGCAACACAATACTCCAACAAAAAATTAAAGTCACTAAATTTCTTCATCAGCATCCGAAATGAAATATTTCTGCAGAAAAATCGTTCAAATTTCGTTCAAAAATTGGAATAGTTTGGGACGTGATTACAAGTTTAAAGGGAAGACATGAAACATGGCCTCGTGAAACACGTGTCACGACCAACGTCCAATTTTTCTGACGTCGGCAGAGTGAGTCTGGCCGGTTGCATTCGACTCGTTGTCTCGTTTTAAATGCGTCGGATTTAGGTCCCGTTTAAATTTAGCAACGTTTCCCGAGTGTAGCAGGAAAACATTCGTGCGAAATATTCTTCTACTGCTGTTCTCGTTAGTCTTCCCCTTAGTTTGCGAATCGCATTTTATCGAGAGTGTCGTGCGGCTCGTTCGCGTTTCTTCGCACGTGGTAATTTGTCTTTGGCGCGACCGATTCGAAAACCTTGCTTTAAAAACGAGACCCGTCTCGCGGAGAAATAAATGGCGAGAAGATATTTGACGAAGAAAACACGACATTGGCGCTCGATTTAACGATGCAATTTATTAATACTTCAAACATTACGAATCAGCTCGAGTAACTTCAGCAGTACATTTTGTGAGTTTTCTTTTTGATATTACTTTTACTTCGACGAGTTCATTCGAAGCAAATTTCAAGAATTATGTTATAATCTCCAGTATTTCTGCAAATGTATTTTATATATCTGATATTTACAATAATTAGTGGCAAATTTCTAGAAATGATATAACAATTAGTAGTAAATGACAAAATCAATTCAATCGCTACAGGCGGGTGAAAAAAAAGGTACGAGGGAAGACGAGAGAGAATGACACGCGTATTTAACAAATGATCGTTTGACGTGACTCTAATTTTGTTATACGTAACACGAATACGTCGACTGTAAGTGGCGGGATCGAAAGCCGACGGTGCCGGTATTAAATTGAATAACAGGGTGGCTCGTGGCACGCGACGATCGCGTTCATTAAACGGATCCTTCGTGGATCGTTAAAGCGGTATTAATATCAATGTCCTCCTACTAAAAGGAGGATGCCCGCCTTTCACATTTTGCCCCTCGTACGAGCCACAGCCTTTGACTGTGAATTTTGCTTTCACTTGTGTGTATGTGTACGTGTATCAAAGAAATTCAGGACTGTTTGTGTCAAGAAAATTAACAACTTTACGAATAATACGTATTTTTTCTTTTTTTTTATCTTTCAATGCGTGGAAGTTTTAACTTCAAAGGTACAATAAATTAATTAATTTTTTAAATCAGAAGATCAATTAAAGAATCACTGGAAAGTTCGATATTTTCGAATGAAGCCAAATTAAGTAAAATTACGAATCGGTGACCAAAGAGTTTATTTATTAATTTATTCCGTTTTTCTTTCATAATTTATTTCATAGTTCGCATATTTACTGTATTATTACGTTCGTTGCGAAGAAAGAAATCCATCTGAGAAAAAGTCAATCGGCAGTTAGAAATTGATTAATTATAGAGCATGTGGTGTAAAGCACAAGGATTCCGGGGATCTGACACATTTATTTTAATAATTGGCAATTTTAATAATATTTATCAGCTAGTAATATCACGCAAACGTCTGAAGTAAAGTATATTACTCTGCAATATTTGATAGATAAAATGCAAAGATTTTCTTTCTGAATTCTACCTTGTAAATTACATTTACAAAAGTACGAATTTGCACAAAAGTCCAAGGATCTATTTATAAATGTCTTATCATACTATTTGTGCAATTTTATATTTTTACGACGACGATTCGAAAAATGGAACCTGGGTAGAACATTAATTTGCCCAATTTGTGTAATATTTTTAATAAATACATAAAAATCCGCATTCGATTACATATATTAACAAGTTATTACGTACTACTTACTAAAATTGCTACATAAAAATCCAAGTCCGTTCGTTGTACCGTATTAACAGATCACTACCCCTGTACCAGAAACGTAACATCTTCGGTAAAAAAATGCAGACTTTATGCACTCTGGCGTAAATAAAAGCGGCCAGAGCTGAACGGTCACCGTCTGGTCCATTCTCCAAACGAAACTGCGAGAGAGAGAGAGAGAGAGAGAGAGAGAGAGCTGTTCGTTCTCGAGGACGTCGTAAAAGCGAGCGCGCGAGGCATAAAAGATTCATTTTGTCGGAGAGGTGACCCTGTCGACCCAACATCCGTTCCCTGTGGGCGGTTCGCTCTCTCTTCCTCCCTCTTTTTTTTCCTCCCTCTCCTTTCTCTTTTCTCTTTCCTTTCGTCGCTCGCCACGAGGAGGATCTTCTTGCTCGTTCCCATTACCATCAGCCGTGGTTTTCTTTTTCCGTTCTACCGTATGGTTTCTTCGTCTGCCTCTTTCGAGGTGGTGAGCACTCCGAGAGGGAAGAGGGGGGGGGGGGAAGGGTGGAGGAGCCGCCTCGTTGAGACAATCAAGCGACAGGCGTTGCTCGTTAAGTGTAACTGCTACTAAATTACCGAGAGTTGCAAGTTCGGGGATCCTCTCGGAGCGTGTTCCACCGTTGTGTCAGGATCTTTGAGGTATTCGAACATTTTTCCAAGATTCTCCAAAATATTACAATTTCCAGTGCTCCAATATCGTTGATAGAAATTAGAATAATTTTGGAGTGTTAAAATATCCGTGAATAATAGATAAGCGTTGAGTTTCGTTGTCAGGGTTTTTAGAACGTTGGAACATCTTTTTACATCTTTTACATCTTAAATTTAATGGGGTGTTCGAACATTTCTGCAAGATTTTGTATAAAATCAACAGGTAGTTGATATGCAAACATTTAAATCGATAGAAAAATCGATAGACCACTCCTACTCCAGGTCTACGCCACGCCCCCTCACGAATCACGTGACCCAAATCAACCAATCGCTAATTTTCGTTGCATCAGCGTCGCACCTGAAGAGGCCCGATTTTCTAAGTTACCCCCGCTAAAATCACTTTCAATGATAAAAAGAAACGAAGTTAATAGAACTGAACACACGAAGGAAACCACCGTCTTAGACTTTCCTAGACTTCCGTGGCGAAGCGTGGCTCGCGCGACAAGAGACTCGCCGTTCACCAAGGCGCCGTTATTTCCGGTTAGCGTTCAACGTCCGGAAGAACCCGTACAACACGCCGGCTAAAGCTGAAGCTCGAAACAATTCGTGGAACGTTGTGCACAGTATAGTGTACGTGTGTATGTATCTCGACGCTTTCGCAAAAGCGGCTTGCGCGTGAAAACGGTGAACCGGATGCGTTTAATCTGGCCACGGAGAAACTGGCTCTCTCTCTCTTTCTCTCTCTCTCTCAAGAGACGTGACGTAACAGTAATTACGAACGAGCAGACGAGAGAAGGAAGCGACGTGCTCTGAGTAGATGAATGAATCGGCGAGAATGAAAGAATTATTTACGCGGCTGGTGATCCCATTAATCCACTTTGCTAAGCGTCTCGAAGTTCGTCCGTGGAATTGTTAAATCGAATCGGTCGTCTGTCGAGAACCCATTGAAAAGTCTCTCTCACGCGAGATTTCATTTTATTTACGATTCTGCGAAGAAGAGAAAGAAAGTTTCTACAAAGTTTGTTATTACCAGCTTGGGCAATAAATCCATTCGATCTTTAACACGTAACCATTTCAAAGATTTCGTCCTTTCGGCAGAAAAAAATTACTTGAAAACTATTTATTGAAACTGTCAATTTTAGTAATTTAATAAATTATTCCTAATGTACATAATCTGATTGTATAGCAAAAAATAATTTTTTTACTGAATATTCGTTGCGAT
The DNA here is from genome assembly GCA_001276565.1 of Melipona quadrifasciata. Classification (NCBI taxonomy): domain Eukaryota; kingdom Metazoa; phylum Arthropoda; class Insecta; order Hymenoptera; family Apidae; genus Melipona; species Melipona quadrifasciata. The sequence continues at coordinate 2,209,657 of KQ435922.1, forward strand.
TGTTCTCCATTATTGAACGATGCAATTTTAATTCTCTCACGTTCTTTAATGCAATTTATGCAAGTAACATTCTCCAAAATGTACCATTGATACCGTTTCAACAAGAAACTCAGAGTACTAATATTAATTGCAATAGTAGTTGGTTAATAAAAGAAAAATTTAGAGTATCAATTGCAATAATATGTTACGTGTTTTGTTCCATTTAATCAATAAGCGATTTATTAATCGTAATTCTTCAATAACTCCACGAACGATTTTTGAAATCGGCACGAATCTCACTTTCGTATTCGCGAGTGTGCAAATATTTTCGCACGTCTATACGACACGTAGCAGTACGTGCTTCGACGATTTCAAACAACGTAGTACTACGTTTTCCTACGTTATCTTACAACTTGAAACACTGCGCTTTCTTTGGTTTTTGAATTGACGTTCCACAACACGTGCGCCTTTCTTTCCTTCCTGAACCACAGATTATTAGCAAGTAAGAAACGGTATTGCTACGTTAGTAAATATTTCATTTTCTTTTCAACGTAATAACACGACAGTTCTCACATTCTCGCTTAAATTCTTTCACATCGACTGCACTTTACTTTCAAACAGCGTAACAATCGTTTGTCGTTCCATTATATTATTACAGAAATATTTTCATTCGAGTTTCTAAGCTCCAAATTCTGAAGGAATCACTTTGATTGATGATAGTGTTTCCGATTCGATTTAGTTAGAAAATTTACATAATTCCGACAGCATAAACAAATCTAAGGAAACGAAGATGGAAGTTCCCTCGTCAAACTCGTTCCAATCTTTTCAAGAACGTTGAATTCAATCATCGAAGAATTTACGTCATTCGAATTCCGCGAAAATCCCGAAGAATAGAAATGCCGAGTAGATTTCCAAGTAAATTTCAAATTTATATCTTTGGAAAATGAAATAACATTAATAAAATTGTAATAAAATAAAATTGAAACAAAGGAATCTAGATAGAAGATCGACTTGTCTGCCAATGTTACATATGTCTTCATGTTACATATTTTTGATGCATGTTACATACACAAAAAACTGCACGACTCGCGTACCTCAGTACGATTCGTCTCACTGAAAGGCCCAGGAGTAACTGTTCTGACTTTTTTGCCATAAAATTTTATCGATATGCAAACATTTGAATCGATAGAAAACAAATTACAGGCGCGATCGCTCAATACCAGACAACGCCACTCCTACTCCAGGTCTACGCCACGCCCCCTCACGAATCACGTGACCCAAATCAACCAATCGCTAATTTTCGTTGCATCAGCGTTGCACCTGAAGTGCACCTGAAGAGGCCCGATTTTTTAAAGTCACTTTCAATGACAAAATCCGCGAAAAATGAAAAACTAGGAACAGAAATGTCACCTGTCTCCAATTTTTCGACGCTCTAAAGTCTCCAGCCGACTCTCGAGTCGTACAACATTGTTTCTCGCGACGAACGATAGGCGAGTAGAAGCGACAGAGTTCGCGCGACCGGTTTCCTCTTTGGCGTCGGATGTCAAGCTGTCTCTCTGTCCCCCCTGTCGGTTGAATCGTATTTCTGTTGTCGCAGAAATGTCACGCAGGCCGCGGCCTGCCTTTATCCGCGTAAGCAGAAGCGAAAATGTCACGGCGTTGACGCATCGCTCTCTCGCCGGCTAATTGTGAGATTGCACGTTCGCGAGACAATGGGGAATCACGCGCCTGAGATTACGACGTGTACTTTGGAGAGTGCACGTGTGATCGATGCTTCTGCTCGACAGAATGCTCGGTAAACGAGCACACAGGGACGTTGCTCGTTCACGGATATTTCTTCACGTTTATTAGGGAGTTTTTACTTTGGAAATAGAGAATCTTTGAACGCAGGGTGAAAAGTGGGTGTAATGTTGTATTTGGAAACATTCGATCATGGTTAATTTTTCGGTTAAGTTTATAAGAAAGTGAGCATCTTCTTTTGTTCGCGATTGGAGAAATGGGAGATGAAGGATGGACGAAATGAAAATTTAATTGGACGAAGTTTTACGTATAAAACACCGTGGGTATATTTATTGAAATTATTTAAATTTGAAGACAGAAGAATTTAATTTAATTCAAGAACCTCTCATTAAATAAGTACAGTTGTCATAAATTAAAGTTAGAGAATGTTGATGTTAATATTGTCTCGCGAGAATGTAATGATACATGTAAAACTATATAAATAATTTGAATACTAATTAGAGTGAGCAAAGAGTAGAACAAACGTGGAATATTTTTGCCCGCAAGAAACTGCAGGTGAAAGGTGCAAGGAATACTTGTGTTAGACACAGTGTCGAGATAAAATAACCCTCGATGAATATAACATGAGCGACGCGACACGCGTAATTCAGTTTATGAGATATTCGATGCCGTGAAATCAAAAATTTTTGTCTTACCGAAGCGCTACTTACTAGCTGAACATGAATATTTATTGTACAACCTCTTAAACTCTGAAACTCTCCGCAAGAACCTTTGCTGTAATTCAAACTCTCAAATTCCGAAAGTGACAATGACAACTGGCACCGTGCAAAATGTTCTCGTTGCACAACTAAAGCAGAAATTGTAACGATAGAAATTCTCTTCTCGAAGAAATAGCATTTCGTATAAATTTCCAAACGCGTAAAATAAGTGAAGCTGCAGCGAGAAGTATAACTGAAAGCACCAACGATGGAAAGTTATACCTTGAAGTGTCCTAACTTTGTAAAAGAAAATTTTCTACTTGATTTAGGTTTTAAAAGCTTCCACTTTGTCCACCACGTTTTTCGTTTCTTTTCAAAATTTTTCCAAAGTCGAAACATCCCAACGCGAATTTTGCTCTTTTTGCAAAACACTCGATGAAATATATATATATATATCATTCGTGCTAAAATCCCACACGTTCAATTCTATTCCATATCAAATATTTTTTCCCCGCGTAGTTTTCTAAGATCCCCCTTCCGAAGTTTGATAAACTTAAGATCCCTCTTTCAAGTTTAAAAGAAACTCGATCTGCTCGAATTAAGTATCATTTACATCGATCGAGCTATATCGATGCAATTAGAATTTTTAAATGATTCTTTTTTGAGTAACACAGGTTTTCCCATGTTTCCGAGGGATTCATTCCGCAAAATTGTTGCACTCGAGGGCAATTAATTGCAGAGTGCAATTAATACCGGTTTCCTTGGCGTTTATCGCCGCATCTGCATCTAACTTATGCATCTCAACTATCCAATTATCCAGTTTTTTTTTTCTCCCCGTCATCTGTCCACACTGTTGTACGCAACTATTAATCCCCGCTATTGCTCTTGCGCTTCCTTACGTTGGTTCTTTCCCTCCCCATGTTTCTCGTTAATCTGCTTTTTACACAGTTTTTAATCAACGTCGGTAATTTGCGGAAATTTTTAACAAATTTTTATGTAACGCTCGTCATACTTTACTCTTTTTTTCCTTCCTTTTAATTCGATTAATTTGCACAGGTACGCGTAGAATCGATCGAACTTCTCAATTGAGGATTTTCAGGCCAACCGATTAAAAATCTTGGAATAATGAAGAGAGCGAATGAGAATTTTTTAGAAAATTCAAATTTTAAGTTGTCGGTGGTTTTATGCTGATACTTTATTTTAATGTAATTGTCGTTTCGTTTTAACAACGTGTTTGTATAATGTGGAGTTGATGAATTAATTTCATGCTACAATTTTCCGACAGTAACGCGTTCTTGGTATCAGTTTCCTGTGATTAGTTTCTTGTAAATTAGATTCTACTTAAATTAAATTAATATGCAGTTCGATTATTGAATTAAACCAAAGATTTATGACCGTATTTCAATACGATTTTTCTTCTAATTAAATTATAATCACAGGAATCTTGATCTAGTATGATAAATCTATTTTTTTTTTTTTTTTTTTTTCTACGACTGGAAGTCATCGGCATTTTTCTTTTATCAGTTTCGTTACAAAATACTTGTAACATTAATTTAATTGTAATTAATTTAACTTTCTATTATATTTCTTTAATAAGATTACATATTTTCCCCTCTATCTTTGAAATGTTCTCGAGAGCCGATAAAAATTTATAGATTGTAGTACACGGCGGATGATAATTAAGATTGCCCATAACCGTTACTAACATTCTCGTAACTGATTTACGGCCGTAACTCGCATAATCGTAGAGACTACGTGCAAGCTGTTTGATGATGCAATTGCGAGGGAATGAAAATCCAATGAAAACATGTTCCTCGTTTGCTGTAGCAAATTGGATATTCTCATAATTTTTCTAATCAACCATATGACAATGTAACAATATAAATACAAAATACAATAATAAATCATGACTTGTACGATATTCACGAATACTCAAATATGCAGCAAAATGTGAAAGTATTAAAAATTTTTAAATTATTTAAAATATAGTCGAAGTTTATAAAATCTCGAAAATATCTTGGGAAAATGCCAGACAAAGATTCCAAGAGCCTGATTCCAATAAAATTTAAAGATGTGCGTGCAGTTTAATTCACTGTCAACAGTTTGTCACAGTATCTCATGTCTTGATTCCCTCAAAATTTCAAAACGAAACGTCAAAATCCAATTAAAACGAGCCAAACGAAATGTCGGAGTTTTCCTTTGCGGTCCGAATTTGGTAGAAATTCGAATGAAAAAATCTCGCGAGCAAAGCGTTGCCTTCTCGAAGAGGTTCGTCCCTCGTCCCGAATTCGAGATACGTATTTCCACGTTTCGCAATTTAGGCCACGCTGCCGCAAATGTATCATAAGCGAGACAACGTGAGAGCAAAAGATTAAAAAAAAAGAAAAAAAAAATAAAATGTTGAGCTCGGTTAGATCGCGTAATTGCGGACAGAAATAGAAAGAGATAATGGTGGAATCGATTAACTCTTTTGAGGACACACTCCTGTCGCGTTTCTCTCTCTCTCTCTCTCTCTCCTCTCTCTTTCTCTCTCCCTCCCTTTTTTTCTCCTCTGATCGAGCGCGAGCACGTACGTACGTGACACACACGATTGACCGTCGCGGTGCCTTTTCGAGCAACGAGGACGTTCTCCGAGACGTCGAGCGATTTATGGAGAGGATTTATGGAGGAAATCTCTAATTGAACGGCTCCGTAAACCCGTTACGAAACCGAAACCGTAACCGTGCGTTCCCAGCGTGGCCAATTGTTCTGCCTCGCAAAAACCACCGCTCGTCTTTGCGCAGTTCATTAATAAAGAGGCGTTTCGTTAGCCGCGCGACCTTGCCAAAATTCGCTTGAGAACGCGCCGCCTCTCATTTTTCCGCACTCGTTTTTATTATTTTAATTTTATTTTCGGACAGAACCAGCCGTTGGGAAGAGAAAAAACTGCACGACTCGTACCTCAGTACGATTCGTCTCACTGAAAGGCCCAGAAGTAACTGTTTTGACTTTTTCGCCATAAAATTTTATTCATATGCAAACATTTGAATTGATAGAAAATAAATTACAGGCGCGATTGCTCGATATTTATTGATATGCAAACATTTGAATCGATACGAAATAAATTACAGGCGCGATCTCTCAGTACCAGACAACGCCACTCCTACTCGAGGTCTACGCCACGCCCCCTCACGAATCACATGACCCAAATCAACCAATCGCTAATTTTCGTTGCATTAGCGTTGCACCTGAAGAGACCCGATTTTTTTACTCCCGCTATTAATACATTAATACATTGTAGTATTAATATTTTATAATAATACTAATGAGTAATGATAAGGTTCATAATATTAATGTACGTAAAACATACAGTATAGTCAAAATACTGCTCGATTTTCTCCTAAATGTGGTACACTATTTACCACTCGTAACAAAACCATCCAACACGTCTTCAATTTCTTCGCAACACACAATAGCCCCGAACACTCACTTTCCGCACAAGACACACTTTGGTGCCGCGAATCATGTGAACCTCTCCTTATCAAGCAACACTCCCTTTCCAATCTCACCACGAAACGAGAAAACCCACGATGGGAGTCCATCGGTGGCTCGTAAATAAACTCGAATTCCGGTTCTCCGGATCAGCTCGGTGTAAGTCAACTCAGTTCAGCCCAGTCTGGCCGAGAGGTCGCGAAAAAAAAGAAGAAAAAAGGAAAAAGAAAGAAAGGGCGCGACTTTCTGTCGCCGATGTAATCTAGTTTCGTCGTTTTCTGACTGTCGCTTGTCACGCCTCCGCGAAAGCTCAGAAAAACGTGGGCGTCGAAGAAACGATAGACCGAGTCTGTACGTCGTTGCGTTGCAATTAAAAATCCCTTCCGCGTTGTAATTTCCAAATTTTCTTTTTTTTTTTTTTTTAATCGAACTCGAATCAACTTTCCAATCTCGAGTCGAACCTTTTTCGCCAACCAGACAAAGACCAGCTGTCGAAACGAGATACAGGTAAAAGTGTTTGTTCGTGAAAGCTGCTTACCTTCGAAACTTTTAGCAGGTAAAATTTATTGTTGGAAGTTACAATTAATGGGGGATAGTTTCACGGAGGATTTTCCTCGACTTGTTGAAATTATCGACGACTAAAGCGTATGGAAATTGTATCAGAGGCGACAAAAAAGGGAAGAAGTTTATAATAAAACAAAGAATGCTAACTTTGGTTCATTTGGATCTTTAAAAATATGTAATATGATATGTAAATTAGCAAAATTAGAAATTGGTCATTTTGACCATTTTGGTAGTTGTGATTCCTTCTGTATAAAATATTGGGTCGATCGTGTCAAACTTTTGGTAATATAATTGTTAATTGAGGTCTTTATTGATTTATTGATGTTTTAGCGAGGATTATTGAAATCTTTAAAATTATACAATTCTAAAAAAGTCAATGTTCATTAACTTTGATTTTATTGTTAAATGTTGATTAAATTTGATTTTATCATTAAATCTGTGAATCTATAAAATTTCCGTGAAGGTTGTCTACAGCTTGTAAAATCTGTAATTTGTACAATTTATGTCTATAATTTATCTATAATGAAATTCATAAAATCTAATGTGAAATTCATATAAAATTCAGAAAATTACGATTCGTACAAGACCTATAAAATTTCTACAGAATCTAGGTCAACAAGAATTATTTAAAAAATTCCCGAGATTTAAGATTTCTCTAAAATATCGATACTAGAATTCTGTGCAAAATTTACACGCTTACAAAATTTTACAAAATTTGTCTAAAATTCTACTTCTGAATTAGCGATTGAATAGATTGATTTAAAGTATTTCTGCTGAATCCGACAATTTCAGCCACCTCCGCTTGATTCGGCGAGATGAAAGGAATTATTGAAATCGAAACGAATGTCCGCCAGCGAGCTTCCTCGTTGGGAATTCTGGGACTCGCGCGCGAACGGGGAAGTTCCAAGGAATTTCGCGGTGGCCCGCCACCGCGTTGTCTGGTGGTCGTAACGGTGCATCGATCGCCGAGTCCGCTCGCGGTGTACCTACGATCGCCGTACGATACACGCACGGGACGAGCATTCGACTTTCACAGTCGCTGACTCACGTGTTACGCCCGTCGACGCGAAACTCGATCGACGCGTACGTTTTTCCTCCGCGCCGTTTTCCATCCACCGGCGAGACCAGAATAGACGACGATCTTGAAACGTTCACGCGGACCGAGTGAACGGGGTGAATGCACACGCAGGAGAGAATGTGAATTTCCTACGACACGAACGCAGTAAATTTTCAAAAACGGGCAATTTGAACTGAAGTAACTTGAAATTCTTGCTAAGGATAATTAATACGAATGACGCGGAAATTAAACAATTAATTCTTTGTAATGCGTGATAGTCGCGGAATTGGATTAGATATTTCTTTTATGAAGATTAGATAATAATAAAAAAACAGACGGGGTCGTGATAATGTCCTGCGACATGAAATTATTGAAACGCGTGTTCGTTCCTATGTCGCGAAAGAAATTGATACGAATAATGCGAAAATTAAATAATTGGTACTTTTTAAGA
>KQ435922.1:2233051-2279738 GCA_001276565.1 Melipona quadrifasciata
GAACATGCTGCACAAGCATGGGAGCAGCAGGTCTCACAGCAGCCTGCTGTACAAGGGCAGGGGCGCCTTTCTCAAATCGGTAAGTTCGTTAACACCCCGGTGCCTGTGTTTACACGCAGTTTCATTAACATTGAGAAATCTAAACCGCGAAAACAGACGAATGATTTTGCCAAGATCGCGTTTTATTCTTCGTGATTTGAAACTATCAGATTTGTTAAAGTGGTTAAACTATAAGACTTTGTTAACACTTGTTTGCTCTCTCGATGTCAGACAATTATTAGGAGGAATATTTAAATTATTAAAAAAATAGACGAAATCAGGAGATGTAATGGTCTAATGGAAAAATTAATGTCAAGAATTAATAATTTAAGTAAAAGTAAATTGCACGTTACTTCTAGTTTGTTTCAAATACTTTCAAGTAGTATGATTAATTATTGTTATTATTCATTATATTTTATCAGCTATTTTTTTAAGCTCAAAGATATTCAATATTCTTCTGTATTCATCAATGATTCTTTCCTTCCAACTGTGACAAACCAACGTCACACATAGTATATAAAAATTTCTACAAGCTTTAATTTATTACTTGTCACTACTTAATTGTATCATTCAACTTTTTAATTCTTCGAATCCCCAAAATACAAAGTACAATATTCTTCTGTACTCAACAATGATCCTTCCCTTCCAACTATAACAAACCAACGTCACATATAGTATATAAAAATTTCCACAAGCTTTAATTTATTGCTTGTCACTACTTAATTGTATCATTCAACTTTTTAATTCTTCGAATCCCCAAAATACAAAGTACAATATTCTTCTGTACTCAACAATGATCCTTCCCTTCCAACTATGACAAACCAACGTCACATATAGTATACAAAAATTTCTACAAGTTTTAATTTATTACCTCTCATCACTTAATTGTATCATTCAACTTTTCAATTCTTCGAAATCTTAGAAATACAAAATATAATAGTCCTCCAAGAACAACAACGATCCTTTCCTTCCAACTATTCCAAACCAACTATGACATACAGCGGTGTAAGAACATCCGCGAGTGCAGAGGAAAAGTCAGATAGCAATTAGGCAGGTCGCTGAAGACGTCGTTGTCTCGTTATCGGGATCGCAAGTGACACGAGTTCCCTCGTCCGCGTAATTACGCATATTTTCGCATATTTTCGCAATGAGTGTTTCGGTTTGCGGAACGCGCCGAGTGACATCACGCTCTATTTGCGTAGGTGTCGAGGGAACTCGAAATTTTGCAAATTAATCTCTGCGCGGCGTCGCACGAGTGACTCATCGATTTCCCAGTTCTTTAATCTCTCTTCCTCGTTCTCTCCTCTCTCCTCGGATGCTTTTCGAAGGAAGCTCAGTGTCTCGATCGGTGTCGTTCATTCGCTGGCGTTTGTTCGTTGCTTGAAATTTACAAATTGGATCCCATAGTAACAGAGAAGAGATAGAATATACTATCTCGACGTGGGAGTAATTCTTTCGTTTGGTTTAAATTGAAATATAGAGTATGAGATCGTCGACAGATCGTTCGTTAATTTCAACATTTTTGTTGGATCTTTGGATCTGCCCCTCTGCTTTTCAAACTCCCTGTCGAAAATAAAGGAAACGAAGAAGCGAGAGCGTGTCAAAAGTAGAAAGTTCTCAGAAGAAATCTAACTTCTAAGCATCACGAGCAATGTGATAAAAAGTTGGACTTTAAAACCTTGATTGAGAGAATTCTCTGAAAGAAGATGCACTGCACGTGTGATGCACGGTCTGGCGACAACACTGTTACGTTGTAAGAGTTCCACTTATACTTTGGAATTAGACGGAATATTAAATAAAATTTTCACTTGGAATCTCGCGTCGAGCTGACTTCTCGACGTTAAGAAGGATCTTTTTATGTGCCATTAACACGAATTATTGAACGAAACTTAGAAAACTAATAAATAAATTTCCAATTTAGCGATTTCTATTAATTTTTCGCTACCGTGTCTTTAACAAGAAGTTTATTTCATCGCTAAAGCGGAAGTCTTGTTACTTAAAAAAAAAAAAAAAAGGAAATTACAATAGACAGAAATAGCTAACTATAAATTTACCTGATACTGAAATTACAATAGATAGAGATAGCTAACCATAAATTTATGATACTGATACTGTAACTGTAGACACTGTGGTCGAAAAATTTGTGCTATACGAGACTTGTCCAAGTTTAGGTTAGGTTTAGGTTAGGTTTAGGTTAGGTTTGCTATATAGGAAAACTGTATCATCAGAGTACCGTGTATTATACAGGGTGGTCACTGAAAGACTGAATGATATAAAACAGAAATAACTTTTACAAACACATGTTTTTTAAATTTTTTATTATTTTGTTTAGAAATATAATTAATGAATTTTTTTCAGTATTATGTGTGAAAAACAACTTCCCTCAAATGACCACCGTTTTCCTTCTCACATATACGGGCTCTTTTAGAACAGAGCTGTTCATCCAATTTTTCCACCATATGTTACGAAAACCACATTTTCAGATCGTCGTAAAACCGTACATTTTTGCGACAATGAATCGAAAAGACTTTTGGATCCACTGGATCCTTGACCTTAGTTGTCTCGACGCAACTAGGGTAACCGACTCGTTTGGTGACGCATTCCCAACAACGTCACGGTCTCTCGTCGTCGTCGTTCGAGTCACAAACGAGATTCGCAACCGTCCATCGAGCAATCAAACCATGCGCTACGTCACGACCCGTTACATCGTGACGGCGTGACATCACTGCGCTAAAACCATCGCGCGCGCAATGTCACAACGTTGCAGATATTCGCATTCACTCTAGACGTATGTATCTCAACTCCCCTCGCTGTCTGGCAATCGATGTCGAACGTGTACGATTATACGTTTCTGCGAACGTGTTCCTCTAGATTACACAGTGTATGTATACGTGTAGAGGAGTTGTTGCATGCACGTTGCAACGAGGAGAGGTCGGCTTCTCTAACCAACCTCGTCAGATGAGTAATCGCTGTTTACTGTTGTGACGACTTCTATTTAGTTCGTGCTCGTGATCGGAATAACGAGGCGATCGATCGCGAGGACAGGTTGTCACGATTGCTTTCGATCGTTGTCGCGAAGGTGAACAGTGTCGAGGGTACGTAGATGAACGATGAGTTTTGAGATGCCTGCGATTGATGTTGTTTGAGTTTGATCGTTTTGTTGAAGATTTGTGTCGGATCGAGAGATTTTCTAAAATAGTGAGATTTCCTGATTTTTATCAGATTGATGATTTAATCAATATTTACGTTGCGAGAGATTTTATATTATTCGCTCGGATAATTGTACTCGGATAATTGTACTCGATAATTGTACTGTCTTATCAAAAGTCATATCAGGTAGAAATTGAAATGGTGATTAGTAAGCAGAGAATATTCTATAAAATGTTCCAAAGAAAAAAAAAAGAAATATGGAAGAATACATAAAACAGCGCTTTATAACATTGCACCGAAGTTAAAAAAACAGCTGTGACAACTTTCTTGATTGCATTGCCAAAAATATTAATTCGTTTCTTGACATCGGATCAAATACGGCACTGTTACATATCGCGTTGAAGAAAGTTGTTCTCTCAAGCCCCTCAAAGTTGAATATTAAAAAAATATTAAATTAAGTAAATATTAAATACCAAAATAGACTTTTAAGGACGCGCAGCGAAGCTTGTCTAACGTAACCGCGACAATATATCAAAACCAATGAATCACACGGACTCTCTGCAGACACGTACGATACACTACCACATACATCGTATTAAGTAATCCGACATCGAGTACTTTGATGTTGATTCAGAACGTTAAGAAGCTTCAATGTGACCGTACGTTGTGTCATTTCTCGCCGTCTTGAGACAAAAGCGTGTTCACATTTTACGTCGAAGAATGAATGAACGGGCCATTGTAAAAGTGAAAGCGCTGGCGACTGTGAAACCGTGGATGCTTTAATCGAGCTGTTGCAAGTTTCGATGGAAATATGTATTGACCACCGGTGCTCGAATTCTCAAGTGTGAAAGAAGAGGACGTTTTGGTTTCTCTTATTCCAACTTTTGTGCGTTGGTGAAAGCCAATAAAAAGGATTCTGATACTAGCAAGTGTCTTACGTGTCAAGGAAAAAAAACAATCGATATATAAGATACATACGTTGAAGTAAGTATGTGAAAATAAATATTGGAAAATATTGAAATATAATATATTATTAATATATTACAATATATAAATATAATATAAAATTACAGAAAAAAGGACATTACAAAAATAATTACAAAATTCGTGAAATAGAGTAAAATTCTTCACACATCACAACTACGAATTATAAAATTACTATAATTACAAATTAACATACAAAAACTCGCATATATACTTGCGTATATATGTAGAGGTGCATATGTGTATAGGTTCGCAAAAATATTCGGTCACTTGTATCATGCATATTTCATGAGTTACATTATACGAAAGATTTCGGGACCGTTTCGTCGTTAAAAGTTAGGGTTAGGAGTGTTAAAAGTTAGGGCTAGGAGTGTCAAAAGTTGGGGTTAGGAGTGTTAAAAGTTAAGGTTAGGAGTGTTAAAAGTTAAGGTTAGGAGTGTTAAAAGTTAGGGCTAGGAGTGTCAAAAGTTAGGGTTAGGAGTGTTAAAAGTTAAGGTTAAGAGTGTTAAAAGTTAAGGTTAAGAGTGTTAAAAGTTAGGGTTAGAAATGTTAAAAGTTAGTGTTAGGAGTGTTGAAAGTTAGGGTTAAGAGTGTTAAAAGTTAGGGTTAGGAGTGTTTAAATTTAATTACAAGAAGAAATGCTCCCCTTGAACGAAAGGGGAAAAATTATCTAATAGAAAAATACTAACAGCTCTAAAAATTAGTAATCCGGCATGGTATAGTACTTTTGAAAGCATTGTGGTAAGTTTAAGGGTTTATTAAATTTTTCTTGAAAACTAAAATGCAATGCCACTAGCACGCTTGATCTTGCCTCACAACTCTGTCTCGTGACGTTTACGTTTGGCTCGTATTTCTTTCACGAGTCTGACTCGTGTTATTCATGTTTGGGCCAAAATTGCTATCACGAGTCTCTCTCGTCAAAGTACGGCAGGGGTTAAACACAATCAACTCGAACGATATTCCAAATGTCGTTTCAGCGATCCTCTCGAGGAACGTGCGAAAGAAGCGAAGACTTCCTCTTCGAGTACGTTGAGCACGCTGCCTCTCTTCTCTTCTTCATCGCGCGCATTCCATGCCAGTATTCCGATCCACGGTGGTGACGCAAATCGTTCCCAAGCGGTCGCAAACGGGTTAACAGTCCGCTTCTCGGTAGCGATTCGTCTCGTGCTGGTTCTTTGGCTACCGTGTCGTTGCTTCTTGGAACCATTTCCCTCCGCTCACGCGCTCTCTCCCTACTCGAATTCGTAATTGCCCGAATAAAACTCGAGGCTCGAGACTGCGAGGCTCTTGCGTAACCGGGAATGTTGATTGAACGGCGATTAAGCGGGGAAAACGGGCGGTTTAATTGCCTGGTGGATGGTCAAAGGTATGGTCGAAGAAGTTGCCAGGAGGGAGGGAACGAGGATCGAGAGGTTTGCGCAAGGCTTCCACGTGCTTTTTGGGATCTTTTCTTCAGACATCGATCGCTGCTGGCACGAATTTTCTTTTATCTTGATGGATTTTTAAATGATAGTGCTTGAAACGTCGGTAAGTCAGTAGACTTAAAGGTGTTTAGAATGTCGGTAATTTAGTATTTTAGTATTTTAATTTTTAATATTATGTTAGTTATTTAGTTTTGAAATAGTTATTTCAATTTTGAATATTTAGTTTTAAATAGTTATTTTGATTTTTAGTATTTAGTTTTAAATAGTTATTTTAATTTTTAATATTTAGTATTTAGTATTTTAATATTTACTAATTTGGGATTTTAATACTTTGTAATTTGGAATTTTTTGACAATTCAGTTCGTATTTATTCGAAGAAAAGTATTTTTAATAATTCTTTGATATTTTAGTTTCTTTGTTCGTCCTCTAGAATTTCGTGCGCGTTATAAATTTCGTAGAGGCAGATCATTGTCAAAAATGTGATTTTTATTACTTGCTTATATATGGTTTTTTATGGTAACATTCAGTTACATACTTAGAAAACATAAAACAGATGTAATAAATAATTAATGAATCGTATTAAATTTAAAATTTAACAATGACACCAATATCTTTTCTTTTTCTTTTGAACGGAAAATTGTATTATTTGAAATTTTATATTTTTCAACGTGAGAAGGATGTAGTCGTGAACTTGTATCTACTAGGGAATGTTTGTTGTAACACACGAGAGAGTTTACACAAGAGTTTGTTCTTCCTTCCACTGTAATCAGCGTCTATTAAATAAACAGCTACCGATTATTCAGTATGCGATTGTGTCACCGTGATTCATCCTACAGCCTCTGCTGTAATCAATACTTGTCATTCCCTTTATCAGATTCATATTGAATCATCTCAATTACTGTTGATTAATACAATGGACTGCACGTACATCATCCAACAACGAGATAAAAATCATTCTTCAAAATCAAGAAAATTCAATTTGAAAAAAATAAAAAATACTGAAAATATTACTCATTGCTCTTTTTACGAGTGCTCAAACTATTCTTAACGTTCAAGATCATAGTACAATGAAGAAATTCCAATTCAAACAAGAAACTAAAAGGATTATTGATCATTCTATAATCTTTTCAATTATTTTAAATTTTTTTTTTTGCTATTTTCTTTTTGATCCAATGAATGAAAAAGAAAAAACAATTATTCAATTATTTTTCAATCAAACGAAATTGATTGAAACCAACAAATTAAAAAAAGGAAAACATGTAATTTTATAATGTGTCCTTCAAAATCAAGCAAATCATTCTACTAATTTTCCAAGGATAAGTTAGCGGAATCCACCAAAGGGAAGATCGGCCGATTAATATTCAGGGATTAGCATCCCGACCTTGGAGGAGCGATTCGCGCGTCTAATTAATTTGGGCAACATTCGAATCGGGCTGAAACGGTTGCCAGCATCGCGCGACTCGCCTAATGAGATTTTTTTTACGATCGCCTCCCTCTTATATAAGGCGGCAGAATGCGCTGGCCGAGCGTCACAAGCCCGATATAAGTGCACCACGGCCGATAATCGTCGAACGCGCGATTTTTTTGCGCAATCGCCGATGTCTTAATCGGAACGATTGACTTCTTGCCCATTCGACTAGCAACGAGAGTCGAAAAAGTGCACTTTTCTCTCTCTCTCTCTTTCTCTAGCGAAGGCTAACCAGACACGGATAAATCTACTTGTCGCGAGCGGAGTTTAGTGGCCCCTGTTTGAGTTTGTCGTTGTTGGAATCTTTTCGAGTTTTTTCGCGCATTTTCCAAATGCTCGAACACTGAATTTTTTAAACGTCCGAATCGTTGAATTTTTAAAGACTCGTCACTTTCGGTTTTTGAATCTTCGAGCGTTTGGATCTTCACAGAGCATTTCTAAATTTTTAACGTCACAGGATTTTTCCTGATCTTCGAACTGTTCAACCGACGAATTTTTATGTTTAAATCTTTAGCTGGGTTGTTCCCAAACGTTTGAGATTTTCGAACTTTTGTAACACCTAGATCTTCGATCTCTGAATGTCTAAATACTCGATTCTTTGACTCTCGAAATTAGTTCTGAGGATTTTTGAAATTTTTGAATTTTGGATTCTTAAATCATTGAACTTTAGAACTTTTCTCTGAATCTTTTAATTTTTCGATTATTCAATTTCTTAATCTTTTTTGGATCTTTAAATCGTCGAGTCGTTCGTACTTTTAAATTCTTAATTTTAATCTTTTTAACCTTCGAACTTTTTTAATTCTTTCACCTTCAAATCTTCGTGAATTTTTGAATTCTTCGATTGGAATTTCATATTTCATATTTCTTCGCTCTTCGATCTCCAATCGTCTGAAACTCGAAAGAGTTTTAATCCCTTCTGCAGAACTTTTTTACGCATCCGACTGTGTCTTAATCGTTTCCATTGACTTTTTACTCATTTCACTTCTATCGTACGCTACGTAGTTTACGGCCTACCGATGAATCGGACCGTGAATTATTTCGGTCGCCTTTTTTTTTTCCATTAATGTAGTCAATTTGAAGGAGAGCTCGATTATTGTAATTAGCGTGCCAACGATGGTGAATGTTGTACGTTGTACTTAGAGTCGTGGAATACAAACGTCGATTATATTTCTTAATATTAATTTATGTGAAGTGGCCAGAAGGAGTTCCAGGGAAATGGTTGTTAAAATTCTTCTGCGGATTAAATTCGTTCGATTATCTGTTTTAAGATTTAATTTGAAATTTAGAATTTTTGTGTTTTTCGAAACTTTGTATTTTTGCTTCTTTGAATTTCTAAAAATTAAGGAATTTAGAATTTTGTTAAGGAATTTTCATTTTTCAAAATCTAGGAATTTAGAGACTCAAACGTACAATCTGGAATCGTCAATTTTTAGATTTAAAGAACTTCAAAATTCAGTGTTGCAAAGTTCAGACAGACTTTTTGAAAGTGACATATATACGAACATACAGATATCTCTCTCGAAATAAATGATTAATAAAATGAATTAATTCTCAATAGATTTTATCAAAGACACTTTGATGAAATATTTTTAAATGGTCATTTTTAAGAAATGATTAAATTAATCGTAATAACAGTGGAATTTGCCCGTCTCTGTTTACTAAATAAACGTTCATCGAATATTTCAATTACATCACCTAATAAGGTGTAAGGTCTCGTACAGCGTCGGCGATATCATAAGCTGATAAAAAAAAAAAGTTATCGAACGAGATTAAAGATAACAAGGATTTATCCAGTTCTTTTCTTTAAACTTCGTTCGAAACACTGTCGTCCATTTCCTTTGCAAAATTTGATGTCAGAATCTCCGGGGTAGATACAACTGTGTTCTTTCATTCGTTGATACTCTTAAATTCACGGCTCTCGCAGTCTGACGTTGATTAAATCAGATTAGAACTGTGTTCTTTGCTCATTTCGGTGTGAAACCGTGAGATATTGATTATGACAGATTAATCATATTTTCGTATATAGATTGAACAACTTGAAGACTCTCCGAAGCAATTAAGATTTTTACATTTCTACTGCACTGTGTTACGTTACAATCTGCCTGGCATGCTCGTCGTTAAAATATTTCGCGAGATAAGAAGAGTCCGCTTTATAAATCGCTCGCTCGCAAAGAGCGATCTTTAGCGCAATTACCGAGCTAAACGTCAAAGAAGAAAACCTTGATAGCTCTCCAGTACCTCTAATCAGACGCGTTGATAAAGCTCAATCGAGACAATTAAATACTCTGGCCGTTTAACAATAACTTATGCCTGTTTCGCGAGTGGAATAGTGGATCTCAAGGTTTCCAGCTGGGATTGTTTCCCGTGGCGCTTCCGCGGCGGTTTCGAGCGGGCAAGAGCAGTTCCAGCTCGTCGAGAGAGCATTGGCTCAGACAGCTGTAGGCGTGTTGGCTCTCGCCAGACACAAAGAGCCGATTCGAAAACGTCTCCTCGCGACTCGCGCCGTTGTATCGAGAGGATCGTCTGTGTACGAACGTACGGGCTCGTGCAAGCTCGTGTTCATAATCCTTGACGAAGAACGCCGCGCGCGTTCAAGCCGGATTTCCAACGATACAAAGACTCCAATTTCCAGTTTCCTCCCACTGGCACTGCGATTCTCTTCGTCCTCACTTTTGTTCCTTTTGCACGTCGTAGAAAGTTCTCGTTTTAATTATTTTCTTTCTTTTCTTCTTGTTATTTAAAATCTTATTCTTTGTATTCTTCCACCAATTTTTTTATTTTTTTACATTTGACTAATTTTGCAAACAGATCAACAATCTTGGTGATTAGATATAACTAATGATTTCGTCAATGCGAGCACGATCGATACGTTGTGGTCCCTCCGAAATTAAAATCCACGAAGGATCTTTACTTGTACGAGATATTTCGACGATCTACTGTCTACTGACTTATTCCATTTCTCGAACAAATCCAACAGTTCGATCTTGACATCCTCACTGGTTTCCTGAACCTTGTACTCGTTTATCTAATCGAACGTGTGACGCAGAACGACGCGAATTTTTTTCTCATCTGGTGCAATTTCGTTGGTGAAACCGAGCTGCGAGTGGAAGGTGTCTACGGCGCGGCGCGACACGCTGCTGCCAGCTCAAACAAAGAAGTCCTCTGTGAGCACCGGAGGAAACACGTTCCTCCGGTTCTACGCTTATAAAGGAACTCTCTCTCTCTCTCCCTCTCTCTCGTTCTCTCTCTCTCTCTCCTCGCCTAGTCGAGAGAGCAGGAATTCCTTGACGGACTCGTCGTGGCATTGAGATACCAGAGATAAGAAACGGAGGAATTTCGCGCCAAGAGAACTCATCGCGCCGATTCCGCGACAATGAGCTTCGAATTTCGAAACGAGGGCATATTTTAACCTTTGAAAATTGGGCAGAGAATTGAAGAAGGTGCAAGATCGGAAATTTTTGAGATAATAAGTATAATACATTCTAGTTACTGAGAGGTAATTACGTGTTAATTAAAGAAGCTTTGGATTCTGAATTAATTCCAACTCTGTGCTTTTTAATTTCGAATTACTTCTAAATTTAAATTAATCGAAAGAGGTATAAAATTGAAAATTTGAATTTTGAAATAGAATTATACATTTTGTTGGATAAGAGGAAGGAAATTAGCCAAAACTAAGGGGAAGAGGAATTGACAGAGAAATATTTCTGTACGGTGTAAAAATTAGTTACAAAATCCCGTCGACAGCCATACACCATTCATTCCGATTATTAATTTTAAATAACAATTATATAGACTCCAAACACTTTTAATCTTGTGCAAACACAATGGTACACGAATCGTTCAGAAAGCTTCCAAGAAAATCCCATTATCTGCACTTCGACAATACAAAACGAGCGAAATTGAAGTCCGTGCAATCGTCGATCGAAACAATCTTCATTGTCGATCTCGTCCTTATCTCAGAACATGTGTGTCTTCGTAATCAAGAAACGACGCGACCAACAGTACCTATACGAATCGTGCCAAGAAAATGTAATCGTTAAGGGAAATCAATGAACCACGGGCATGAACAGGCCATTTATGCCGGGTCATTTATGAGTGTGTAAATCAAATGGCGCCAGTGGTCGGCGTTTATCAGTTCTATTCTCGTTAACTAGCTGGAAAGAAATTATTTGGTCGCTGACCTATCAATGCGGCCTGCCACACCTAACCTCTTATCCGTTGCTCTTATTCGTGCTCTGTTTTTTCTTTTCTCTTTGACTCTGTACTTTTACATTTTTATCTTTGGGAAAGTTAGTTAAACTTTCGCTTGTTTTTTTTTTCTTTTTTTTTTTTACAGGGGAAAGGGAATCAAAATGTCACGAAATGACAAACATCCACTTTTCATTTTGTCTTCGTTCTGCTGGTTAAACTTTCAATCGTTTTTTCAAGGAGGAACTCATCTGATTTTTAGACAAAATACACTTTTCTAGAAATTTTCTAGATAAATTAATTACAAATTAATGTCGACAAATACTAACGCATCACAAGTGAAATATTTGTATTTACTTTAAAGATTTTCGTTGCTTCTTTTGAAATGCTCTGAACTTTTCAGCAAACGTGTATACTTACAATAAATAATAATTTGAATATAATTTGAAAAAAAAATTACAATTTTTCTCAAAAATGGTTATCATTTGTACAAGACAAATTTTCGCAAATTTTCGAAAGTTTCAGTTTTCTAGTTTCCCCTTTTAATCCTTCGATCTTTCGATCGAACTTCCAGTTGTTTCCCTTTATCGTCGATCTCTCGCAAGTGAAATTGCCCGGTCGTTCGGGCGACACGCGTGTCGAGGACACCCGGTATACTCTCGCCAAAATTCCACGACATTCGACGTTCTGCTTGTCGCAGTTTTCTTACGTTCACCTCGTTAGACCGCATTCCAGTCTTTGTGTCCCTCTTTTCCATCGTGCAACTGCTTACTTTTTTTCTTCCCTCCCCTCCTTTGCCTCTTTCTTCATCGCCGCTGATTCCTTATACAGCGGATCGAAGATGACTTACGGGATTGGGCTCTGGTTGCCGAGCTTGAGAGAGGTAATGACGATAATACCGCTCGTGAAGAGGTTCGTTGTCCAGCGTTTGATACCGTTTGGTTCTTGTCTTCTTCTCTTAACTCTCTGCTCTCTGCTTTCTGGGATCAATATTGTAATTGGTTTATATGCTTCAAAGCTTCGCGTATCAAAGTGGTTTTTCCCTTTTTTACTGTGCTGTAATTGCGGTTACTAGGAGTCGATGGTTAATTATATCTACTCTCTTGTTTTACAAAGTGCTTGATGTTAAATGTTAACCATTTAATACGATTGCTTTAGTCGCCGATTTCTCTGTATTTTATAGAATAAAGATACAAACCTGATATTCTACATCCTTTTTCACTGTCACAGAAATTATATTAAGAATGGACATTTAAAATTCGAATTCAAATTTGTTTTTTTTCTTTCAAATCAAAGTCACGATCTTATCTGCCAAAAATATGGTTGTGTCCAAAATTGACAGAGTATTCCAGACGTTTTTAACATCAATGTATGTATGCAAATCAATTCTTTAAAACGTACCATATTCGTCTTTGTTTTCCTGAAATTTGGAAAGTGTTGAATCACTTTCGTTGCAGCACCTCCAAATTTCTTTCTCTAGAGAGAGGCCAAATTTTCGTAGAGCTCCATGTACCATAACCCTTGCCCTGAACAACGATTGGCATATTTCCACAATTTCGTTCAGTAGCTCCGTTCAGTATCACGATAGCCGAAAATGCTGACCTGAATTCTTAGACATTGCCTCCGCTCGAGAATGGCAGATAAGAGGGAACCAACGTTCCTTCCAAACATAAATCAGTCAAGGGCTGTCACGAGTCGCCTCTAGGCACGTTTGTTTTATAGACAGACTGAAAATAGATCGGTGATGGATACACCGAGTTGCGTTGTGCAAAAGGAAACTTGAGGCAGTTTGGCAAATAATCCGAAGCTTTACTGGACTGTGGTGTAATTTTTGCAATTTTTCTGTTTTTATGGTATAGTTCTGTCAGCTTGTGATACATAAGTACACGATACATATTCAACCTTTCTCCAACAATTAGGCGAAACAGTGATTCTTATTATTAGAAAAGCAATTGTTTTCATTATCAGATTTTCAGAATATAAATATAATTCGTTGTTATAGATAATAAATAAATTGTTTATGATCTATATTAGACTAAGTTATGCAAGTGCAAATTTCCATAAATATCATCTGATTCTCCAAATACTGTTAGTGCTTTAATTTAAATATCTTTGCATTCTATGTAGACATTTTCACATTTAAATTTCCCACAGTCCAGTGATTAATATAAGTATTTTTAAAATTTCTATCCTTTTAAAGTCCAGCTGTCGTTTAATGCTTTCGAATCTCATTCATTTGTGAGACACCCAGTGGACACGACAATTTCTATGCGGCTATTCTTATTCATTGAGGAACCTATTACGCTCGGCATAAACAAGCAAGCAAGTTCATGAATTGAATTTTACCCTTCAGTTGGAGTTTCAATTGACATCGAGATTCATAGAACTCGACCCATAAAATCGATTGATTTTTCGATCCCATTAAACGGTGTTGCTCCGCTACCCCCCGATAAAACGGGGGGCGAATGCAAAACTGGGACGACGATAACTCGATTCTCGGAACAACGCGATACTTTTCGTCTCGTGTCGTTTTAGCATGACGAAAAGCTTTCGGTCTTCGCATTATGCACGGCCTTTTATCTCCAGTAAAAAGGAAACTGAAACATGACCAACAAGATAAATACGTTGCTACGATCTTTTCTTTTCGTCCATTCAAAAAAATGGCACTTTTGTTTTTTTTAAGTTGGAAGTTTCGAATACTGACGTTTATTGTCATTAACAGTGTTTTATGTCGTGTGATGATTTTTAAATTTCAGTATATTGGAAACGAAGTATTTAAATCTACAAAGCTTTTGTAAAGATTCTTTGCTACATATATTCAGTGTTGTCTAAAACTTCAGCGCTAGAATTAAATAAAATCAAAATAATATTAATAATGAAACGATTGCAAGAGAATTGTTACAGTTCAAATATCTAAAAACTTGCTGCAGCAAATTTATAGAACTTCAGTGAAAGCCTCTACCAAAAGAAAAAAAAAAGTCAAGAAGTGTCTTTCACGAAACGAGTTACACAAATTTTCAAAAATATGTTATTCGCGAAATTACGAATCTATATTATTTTACAATTTAATTTCAATTCTAAATTATATACGGAAAAAAAAAACGCGACGTCATCAAGAGGAAGGATTGCCTCTCCTAGGAACCAAACAGCAATTACCAAAAAAAAAAAAAAAACCAACGCGTTCGTTCATTTCGCTCGCCGCGTAATAGTAAACGTAACGTCTTCGTTAATCGTTCGTATTTAGTTCACCGCTTTTTCCTAGAATGCCGACGTACGACCTGGTTTTCGTTCTTAATTCGAGGCTTTTCTCACGTGCGTGCCTCGCTATGCGGAATTCGTAAGTTCGCGGGGTCGCCACGGCGGGGTGGGGGGCGCTGCAGTCGTGGCCGCGTCAGCGCGACACGATCGCTCAGTACGAGTGCGACCATCGCGCGATACTTGTTCGTTCGGTTGCGTGTGCGTGCCCCTTTCAGCCGGTGCACATCATCTTACCCTGATCGTATCCTAAAACCTAACCTAAATCCAATCCTCTCTTTTCATGTCATCGAAATCACGATCGTCATTCGAGAAGTGACGGGTCGAATGAAAAAGAAAAAAATCATCGTTGCGTAACCTCGTGATGAAAGGGCATCGTTTGCGAGTACCGGTCCGAAACAGCGACTAACGATGACACGTGACAATCGCGCGAGCATTGTTTCGTGCGAAGCTAGTGTCTCCTCGTTGGGGAATCGCATCGGGATGCTCCGAATGCGTGTCGGTCGAGGTTGTCGGAACGATAAGAACGCGATGATAAGCAGAGAAGAAGATAGCGAAAAGGAGTAGGTTGCAAGAGGAAGTGTACGTGCCCTCGTTGAACTGTCAAACGGTTAGTCAGTCCCTCTGGCCACTTACGCTCTTTAAATTGCACCCTTTCTTTTTCTTTAACCCCTTGCGCTGGCAACTGGTTCGCGGACCATAACGAGCGACCGAACCGTATACGATAATTCGTCGCTTTTTCTTTTGAACTCGTCGGTATATTACTGGATAGAAATGATTGAGAAGTAATAAACTTATCATTTGTTTTGCTTGGGTTACATTTAAATATACTTAAAATTGTGAGAAAATATTGCAATTTTGAGATGAAAGATTCTCGATGTCACAAGAGGTTAATATCATTGATCGAATGGTCACTCGTTGATTAGCTCATCAATGCTAGTTTTTCACGATAACTTTCTTAAGATAGTGAACTCTTCTCTATTATCTTTGCTAATTTGCCCTCCGTTGCAGTCTTCGGAGTTAAAGTTACGCTGACCTTGGCAGTTTCAGACTTCACGTATTACCGTACTCACGTTGAATTAATACCCAATCACTCTCTCACTCGTGCGACCGCGTGTCGATATATAGGGTACGCGTGTACTTTCAGTTTGCTCGCGCACTAAACGCGAGTACACACTGTTTACATTGCCATAAGAGTTTTTTTAAACGAAAACTCCACTCTCGGCTCGTGTATGCCAGCGTGTTGACACACGAGCGCGAGACGGTATGCGAACGTGTTTCCTTCGGTTCCGTTGACCACAAGATTCCATTTACGTAACAGACGTGTTGCGAGACCCGCATATCGCGCGTGTCTTTTTCCTCAGAAGCGTCCAAGTGTGCTTGTGCGTCTTCGATTATTTTTCTTATTCTTCTCTCTCTCTCTTTCTCTCTCTTTTCAACTCCGGTTCTGCATTTCTCTGGTCGCATCGTCCAGCTCTGAGTTCTAAAAAAAAGAACGATATTTCCATCTTGTTTATTGGACTTTCTGTAATCTTCTCTTCTTGCAGAGAAGAAACGCAAGCCTCCTCTCCATAATAGTTTTTCAGCGTGTTAGTTCGTCACACGCGCTGCTTTCGAAACGCGCGCCAATTATTGAAGCGAGAAAGGTCGACCGCTTTTCAACGAATTTTCAAGATCCGGGATCAGCTGGTGGATCGACTGGGTACAATTATGAACGAACACGTGGGTGGTAGCGGTTCGCCTTACTTACAGTCGCCTTATGAGCCTCGCTGGTCGATCATTTGTACACCGCTTGACGTACAGTGAATGATACTTGTGCACGACAAATTGAAATGAAAATTTCAAAAATTAATTAGAATACCGCAATTTTTAATACCGCATATTTACGTTTATTATACGACTATTATAATAAACGCCATCAGCATCATTGAGAAAAACAAGTGCAATGATACTGCAAACACTATCTCTGAAATTTATCTTGACTTGTAGCAAATAAACAGATGCAAATAGATAGTTTTCTGAAAACTGAACATTTTACGCATTAAAATATACACGTGTATTAAAATATGTATTGAGAAATTTGCAAGAAGTATTAAAATAGGGAGGCTCATATTGTTGTAGATTATTGACAGAACTTTTGAGTTGATGTCAAATTGGAAAGTAGGATAAAATAAATATGTCGAAAATGATACACGAACCTTGAGTGAAAGTTAAGACGAATTAACCAGCTGGTTTGTCGTTGCAGATGTCGGAGTTTCCAGTGGAGGGAACGGAAAACGGTGACATGCACACGGTCATGGAGAATTTCCACAAGAAGAACAACATGGTGACCGGGAGGAGTCATGTCACCCAGCATCCACAGGTCACTTCGTCGTCGCAGGTAAATTTTTGATAAAATTATTACACATCTTTACATCGTGAGATGCAAGGAAATGGTTCTCACACAAAACAGAGTTACATATGATATAAATAATAGAAAATGAAACATAAATACTTGAAAATATATATAGTACTATCATTAATAGACACTACATTTTATTAATTAATAATTTGCAACTTGTTAACGCAAAAAAAAAATAGTTATCTAAATATTACAAATAAACTGCAAATGTCTGTCCGTTACATTTTATTATTAAACACTCATTTTATGTAAGATGCAGTTTGTAACAAATTATCTTACAAACATTTGGTATGTTTTTACATAAATTTCCCATAAACGCTGAAACGAAACGTTCGCATAAACGGTCAATTTGGTCGTCGAGTGAATCCAATTTTTCACTTGAAAAATTAAAATATAAGAGATTGAACGAAATGCTGGCTGTTCAAAGCAAGTTTCAAACTCACCTGACTATCGGTTAATTACCGGCACTCAAAATTTCTAAATATATAACCATAACTCTCCACTGCACAGATCAAACCGATTAGTGCTCCTCTGCCAAGAGCTGGCAAAACTCTGATCCAACGGCGAGTTTCGATCGCTGCAACTCCGTCTTTCAGGAGGGCAGGGGGAAGGGAACTTGCTCCAAAATCAAACCTCCCGAGAATGACTTAACAAACTGCCATCAAATTCTCTATTTCGAGATTGTGACGAAGAACGACCTCTAATTCGGCGCTAGAGCGTCGCGACGTCCCACGCTCGCGCCGAATTTCTCGAATTTCCCGAAAAACTGCTCGACCGATAGGAACACCTCACAGAGCGAGTTTCCAAAATTAAGTCGACGCCACTTTTCGCCAAACGCTGTCCGCCGCGTGGCCAGAACGACTCTTAGACACTGACAACACAGTCTTCGCTGAAATTCTGGGAAATCACTTTTGGGAATCGCGATAAGTTGAGAGATAATGAGAAAAGCATTCTTAGAAACCGAGGTATCGTTCGAGCCTCACGTGGCGAAAATTCAGATCATCAGAAATGGTTTTGTGTTCGCACTTGTCTTTTTAATTGTAATTGATTTTGTCCAAGTTAACGCAAAATTACTTAAACTGCAACATTAATGTCAGCAATATTGGTTAACGTGGTTGATACGATTGTTATTTTATAACGTAGACAATATGTTCAGAAAGTTGAGAAAAATGTCGAAAAATAAGAAAGACAGTAAAATATACATCAACAATAGCGAATTTTTATGCACTCGTGGGAAATTGTACAGAAACGCACGTGATAACGCGCAAAGTTCCGTTTCTTTGAATTTTCACAAAAAATCCTCGGTCTACTCAGAGTCCGCTTTTCATTTGTTCAAACTACACGTCAGTCATTTCTCACGATTTTCCGTTAATTTAATAGACACCCAATCGAGTATATGTTGGTCCAAAAAGAGACCGCACGACACTCCCCGAATTAGCCATTTCGTCACAGCTGATAGAAAACCGAATTATTCACGTTTTCGTCGTGACTATTTATAATTTCGTTCTTTATGAAGCTAGGGCTAAAATTGCATGCAAACTTTACTAAAATATAAGCGGTTCTTGGCAGCCGATGGTACACGCAGAAAACGTTGAACCCTCGTGAAATTTTGATACTTCTTCAAGCTTAAGAAAAAAAAAAAAAAAAAAAAAAGTGAAATTATATAAAACGTTTGACGGGGAAAATTTGATAACGTAGAGGAAAGTTCGATCGAAAGAAAGGGAAATTCTAGTTTATTTAATTCGAAGCTCTAAGTTGAAGACCTGGAAACGTGATTTATCGCCGAGGTGGACTAGATTATGCAACGATACTGACGTCCACGTGTTTCATTACCATCCTTATCATCGAAACATTCGAAACATCTTTTAATTATGCCTCGATTCATTTTTCACGTCATTGTAGGATTTTTCTGTCAGTCTAGTTTCGACGTTTATCACTGTGTCTTTGTTTCGTGGCTGCATTTTGTTGAATTGGGTAATTATTCAGAAATTTTTTCAGAAGTTCTAATTTAATTAATTTGAAAATTTTCACAAATCAAGCAATTCAACTTGTTGTCTGGCTAGAAACTGATCGTCGTTCAAAAGAATTCAGAAGAATTGATCTTGAAATGGAATTTTCACATTAAGCAATCGATTTTAAATTTCAATTTTAGCAGAACTTTCAAGCTTCAATACTAAATCGTTTAAAATTAAATTTGAACCTAAACTCTATGTTTCCATATTATTATTTCCACCATTATTATAGCTGTCGCTACCTGTATTTTCTGAAATCTGAAAAATGAAATCTAAATCTACAGAAATTATAGTCACAATCATTTCAAACTTTCACATTAAAGACCAATCTTCCTGATTGTTCCTCACTAAAAATTCTTTGTCTCTGTCAAAATATTCACCTCTGTACGTACACTTCCGACCTTACGTAATTGTCGCCCACGTGAATTCTTTTAATCTAAACCAAACACACACTTCCAGGTCCAGAAACGTCAAGGTTATCACGCTCAAGGCTTCCACCCTTTCAGAATTTCTTTCCTTCTTCAGGCGTTGCCTCTGCGAGACTTCCAGTCTGTTTTGGCACAGACGTTGCGTCTTTTTTGGATATTTACCAAATCGCCTTACCAAGCTTCGTTCTGATCGTTTTAGACAATTAATTAGACAATGATCTCCGGAAATTTTGCCGCCTTTTTTCCTCGTGTTTTCCTTACTCAATAGTAGGTTGAATTGTTTTTCCATCGTTCGAAAATTTTTTGGATCTCTTCTCGTATATTTTTTACTCGGTACTATATTTGGGTCATTCGGGTGAATCTAATTGTGCATATTTTTCTAAAGTTGCTTAGGTGTAAAAAGATTTAGGAAAAGAAGTTCTTTTACTTCTCAGTTTCATAATTTTGCTATTTTTAATAGTTTTAATTAACTTGTTCTTTCCTCGAGATTGAGATAGCTGGAACTTCTTTAAAAATTGCAGCAGAAATCAAAGCTCGTTTTCTTCGAATCGTCGTTCAACCTCCGTCCTGTTCAGCTCAATCTCGAGGATGTTGGCTTACATTGCATAATTTGTTTTCAAGCGAGCATTGATAGAATTCTTGCAACTCGTCACAACCAAATCGTTTTCTTTTTTCTCCTCTCGCATTCCTCTGGAACGCAACGCAAGGCTGATGAACTCCGTAGATTTTGTCACAGACAGCTTTTTCAATCATTCAATAAAAATTATCTCTCTGATAGACAGTAAAGCAAAGAAAACATAAAATTTTCTCTACGCGGAATTTCTTCCATGAAAAATTTCCTCTGCACAAAATTTTCTGCGTAAAGTTTTTCCATGATAAAAATTCCCAAAACTCCAAAAATCCTGAGTACAGAGACCAAACTTAAATTTCAGTCACCGGAACTCCAAAATTACATGATCGTCAAGAACTCCTCGAGCTTGCACACACAGTCACAGTGCCCCTCTGAAAACATCGCGAGTCGTTCCAAAATTCGTGCAACACAAACGAAAATGTCCATGAAAATTAGGTGACTAGAAGGAACGATTCGCGTGAAAAACCAAAAGCAAAAGAGCAAAAGAGAGAAAGAGAGAGAAAGAGAGAGACTGATTTAGGCAAGAGAGTGAGTCATCTCACGTGGATTTTAAATAGAACGTAAACGGCTTTTGACTCGGCAGATGCTGACGACGAACCAGAGCCAGAGCAGCAGCAGCAGTTCGAGCAGGGTGGCCAAATCCTCGCAGAGGATCCTCACGTCGTCCTCGTCGAGTGAGATGAAAGCAAGCTCCATGAAGAGCGATCTGAGAGAACTACAGCGTGGCATATCCGAAATGAAGAACAACATCTCTACGAATTTTTCGCAACGATTGCGTAGCAGCATGGAGAACCTCGTGGACAGGTTGGTCTGCCAGATTCACTCTCACATTCTCTGCGCATTTGTTTTAGATTCGCATCGTATACTTTTTGCAAACTTTTTTTTTTCAGTACACGTGCAAGTGATTGAACTCTCCGTTTATTGCGAAAGTTATTCGTGAAAAATTTTGTCACCTGTTTTGTTCGTGTTTGACAATTGGAGAAATTAAGGGTTGTGCGACCGTTGTGAAAATTTTTACTTTATTTTTATTTCTCTCGACATTTGAAAGATCGAAGGTTGACGAGTGTCAAAATATTTTTAAACAGACGCGTTGTGACAAATTGCGAAACATTTGGAAAGTTAAAAATTCGCAGAGAATCAGTTCGAATCTAACTTGAGAAACGAGATCGATCGTAAAGTTAATATTTTAAAAAAAAGCTATGAAATATTAATCTAGAATGTTTCTGACATAAATTTGAAAATATCCGTTTCTCGTATTCTGCGAAGCACAAAACGCTTCAACTGGTAGCCTACCAAGAACACGCAACTGTCTGTCAAGGCTCTTAAAATAATTTACAAATTTAAAAATACCATTTTCTCACACTGTACAGTGTACGTAGTACACAGCTCACAAAGAGCAGTCACTCAACTGTCAAAAGTCTGACCAAATTTTTATTTCTCCAACTCGCTGATTAACAATGCGAATAAAAAAAAAAAAAAGGGGGGACCAAATCTAACAAGCAAAATTTCACGAATCGAATCGAAGCAGCTAGACACGATTTTTCTCTAAATCTTCTTTCAATCAGCGAAGCCGCGTCCACCGCGTTATTTATAAATTCCCGTTTTAGCCGCGTGCAACGCGATTATTTTCAAAGCTTCTCTCTCGCTGTCCTCGCTAAATCGAAATTTCGTGGCTGCTCGCAGGGATGGAAACGGAACGGAAGAGGGCGACCTGACCGAGCCGTTGGTGACGTTTCCGGATCCGGATACACCGCCACCTGCCACGGGAACGGTCACGTTGACCGGTGGATCACCTTCGCAGTTGAGCTCTCTCAATTCGTTGAACAATCTTCACGGCATGAGCCCGCCGATCAGCATGTCGAACATCTCCAACATACCGAACCTACCTGCTGGACAGGAAACGATGAAATTCGAGCAAAAGAAAATGACGAGCGCTTCCAAGACCAAGGTAAGGCGTTTGATGATCTTCCGTTTTGCAAATTTGATCGACGAAAGGTTTTCTCGCGCGATAGTTTATTGTCAATTGTTGACGAATGTTGATTATCCGGATCGCAAGTTATGAACTTTTTGTAATTATGAAATTTTATTCTTCGTTGAGTTGTAACGTTTGTACGTATAGTTATATTTACGTTGTCGTCGAGATCATTGTGACAGCTTGTAACTTGTGATTTGTGAAATTTCGTTGATAGTATTAGTCGTTGTTAGATTTGAAAATTGAAAGGAAAACAGAGAGAGTAATTTCGGTGGAAATGAGTTTGTTCGAGGCTGAGAATAAATTGTGCAATGCTATAGACATTGATTTGTACAGGAGTTTAAAAAATTAGAACGTAGTGTTTGAAACAAATGGAATAGTTTGATTTTTGCATGTGTAATAAATGTTCAAAAGACAATTTCGTGGAAATAAGTCTTACTTTGAATTATATTATACAGTTTATCAGTTAAAAAATATTGCAAAATCACAATACAACATACGTAATGCGTTTTAAATCCTTCGAAGTCTCACGATCAATTTATAAGCCTTTTCGAAGGCCTTCGAAGTTTCAGACTCGTGAGTTTAATTGCCACGATTTATTGACGGAAGATCAGATTTGGAATCGAACCGTTTCCCGTTCGAAATTACGCGTGAAATAATCAATGTCTCTTCGGAGCTCGCGAAGCTGCGCAACGTTTGGCCGGAGGTGCGGTTTCCTCTGGGCAGTCTAGGTCAAGGACTTTGAGTCTATCTCTAGGTAACTGCTCTAGCCAAGCTGTCGTACCCATTCGCTACCTATGTCTTGGGAAACTTGTGTATTATCCTCCGAGATCTTTTTCTTTCCTTTTCTTCTATCTTTATGGAAATTTTCAAAGATCTTCCATTTACGTCAACAAGAATTTTTTTCTTTCCTTTCCTCTCTTGCAACATGAAGTTTACAGTACGGAGTTTCGTGTTGGTTATTTTTAATCCCGCTGTCTCGACAGCTGAGTTCTTTCCACTCTCTATCTTTAACTTCACTTCCGTCGTGGCAAGGTCAGTGT
The DNA here is from genome assembly GCA_001276565.1 of Melipona quadrifasciata. Lineage (NCBI taxonomy): Eukaryota > Metazoa > Arthropoda > Insecta > Hymenoptera > Apidae > Melipona > Melipona quadrifasciata. The sequence continues at coordinate 2,256,047 of KQ435922.1, forward strand.
TTCCACCCTTTTCCCTAAACTTGGAGTAACGGCGAGATACTGAGGGCCAACGTTCAACGCAGTATTTATTTTGCATTCCGTTTTAGTCAATTTTTCGTTTTCCAACATTGAAATCGTGAAAGAGAATTACAAAATTTGCTCGTCGTTGTCTTTTCCATTTGGATCACACAATTTCATAGAATTTGAAGGAATTGAAGTATTTGCAACGCGACAAACTGTTACTTGGTTCATTTGTTTACGCATCTTGAACGAAATTTCACTCAACCGTTTCACTTCAGACTGTTAATGGCGTGGCAAAGAGTTAAAAAATATATATCATATATATTGACAGCTTGATAGCTATAATTTCCTACGAGACACGCGAAAGACACTTGTTATCTCGCGTTAATTGTCATAATTTCAGTTGCTACGTTAGAGACTGAATAGTGTTTCATAACTAGACTGCAAATTCGTGTTATGTTCCAGAGTATAATTAAAAAAATAAAACTTTACGTACCAACGAGAATAAAGTGCAACAGCAAAATAAAATGCGTAATTTTACGTGCAATTTCGTGATCCAAGGTTAAATAACTCAAACAACTATCCCGAGATGTGCGAACATTTCCTAATCTCCGATTTGGAAATGAATTTCTTGTTGTCACGGACGGTTTCAGCGCTGAAAAGGCGACGGCGAATAGCGCCGAGATGAGAGCTTTGCAAGCTGGCGACGTCTCGTACAAAGAGCAAAGCGCCGCGACGGCGGCCAGGGCGCGTGTCGAACTCGACGGCGTCTCCGCTGAGAAAAGCGTCGCCGCAGCAAGGGTGAGTTTGACCACACAGAAACCTCCTCTCACACTCGCGCGACTCCGCGTATATACTAGAACCCCTTCGACTTCGCGCGAAGGTCGCGATAAATCATTCCAGCGGAGGGTGTGGTTCAGTTGAGAACGAAAATAACGAGATAGCAGCGAGGAACTCGTAATGACTCGCGGACGTGGAATTTATTCGTTAAATGCGAGCTTTAGAATGCAATAAAGCTTCTCTGAAGGTTTAGCGTCGGGTCTTTTCATTCTTAGTTTCTGCGATCAAGCGAATCTTGCGGTTTATTCGTTTGGAATGATTTGCAACAAGGATCGTTTGTGTCTGTGATTTTTAAAATTTGCAATCCTATGTGTAGTTTCGTTAACATCGTGTCGTACTGGGAAATTTTATACTGAAAATGAGAAAGAGTATGGTTACTTTAGTCGAGTTCGAATCTTGAATTCTTTTTTGCGCGATCGAAGTAATAATAGCAGTCGCGGATTTGAATTCTCCTGAAATTCTGAAATATGATTTTACATAGTGCGGTTTTGTTTTACTGTTTTGTGTAAACGTATAAAAATAGAAAAGAGAGAAATCTATTCATAGGAAATTTGAAATTGTAGAATTGCACAAAATGGGTAGAACGTCCAAAGCGGAAGATTTACCACAATATTCAGTGGATTGAAAGAAATTTTCATTCAAATTCCAATTTTTCAAAAAATCACACAAGTGTAAGAAGCACATCTATAGAACATTGTGATTCTAGAGTCGAAAAAGAAAAGATCCATTTCGCGCCAATTTCCATAAACAGCAACAGAGCAGTGTCTCCGTCTCGTAAAATCTAGAATTTAATTTCGTCGCGTATCGAATGTCTTTCGTCGCGAGTGTCGCTGAAAGAAGCAAGTATCGGCCGGTTCCGGCGACAAAAGGTTCGCACCGGAAGGCGGTGCTCTGGGTGCGGCCTAAACTCGACTCGTATAGAACAGTTCGGCGTGAAACTGGCCGCGCTAGGAACTTGCCTCCACTCTCGGTCGTTGACACGATCTCGCTTCTCCTCGCTGACGATCTCTCGCGTTCGAAGCGCGATTGTCGCGTAAACATTCTCTTGAACCTCTCCGACATTCGGGGAAACCGACTTCGGCGCACATGGTGCCACGTGCGAAACTGGAACTACGGGCTTAAACGTGGAGATTAATTTGGTCGGGAAATTCGAGAGAACCCAATTTCTTCTCGATTTTGAACGATTTTAAAGTCGATCGATCAAGAGATTAAATTGGAACTTTTTTCTACGGGGAAGAGATTTTAGAGGGTTGGGAATTTGGACATGTTATGAACTATAATTTTGCTTAGAATCATCCTAGCAGGTACATATGGCGATCTAACAATAAATCATTCTGCATCACACTGCAATAGATTTCTAAATTAATCTTTGAACATCGTGCAACATCGTGTTCTTTTATCATCCGAAAGCAAGAGCAATGGCGTGTCAAAGTTAATTATTAATAGACAGCAGAGTTATATTTTTGTAGCTGCAATCAATCGAGTAGAACTTGAACGAAGATTCAGCTTTATATCAAACGTTGCAATAAATTCTTTGCAATAATATCATTGTACTGTACTTAAGCGCGTGAAGATCCGAAATTTAATTAAATGTCAGACGTTCAACTTTTCACTTCGTAAATAATCAAAAAACTGCAACACTACTTCGTGTGTAATATAAATAAAAATTGCAACTGTCCAACTAAGCGTAACGTTTTATCGGAAATAAAGAGAGATATCGTTATTCTCGTAATCAGTCAATAGCGTATAATCGATTTTCGATCGGAAACACTGATAATTTGTCAGCACAGCGTCGAGACACGTTTTGAGAACGCGTGAAATGGGGTTATTTGCCCGGTGAAAATCTATGAACACGTGATTCACAGAGATTCACGTCGATTTCGCGAACAACGTTGCTAGTTTTCAGTGGTTACCCGTATATTTACGCGACGTACACGCGCTAAATTTAACCACTTTTTCACCGAGCCATGAAGCGTTCGACTCACCAAGGGAATTTTTGTCAGAGAGCCAATGACTGCCAAAAACCACCACGACGCACAATATTGTTCCCTTGCTTTCCTGCCGATCTGTCGATCTATTGATGCAACTTCTATTATAAGTCTCTTCCTGACTTCTTCGTGTTGTCTTCTCTTCTCTTTTCAAACGTTTGGAATTAGACCGAGTTGATCTGCCTTTGCAACGCACGGTTATACTTCATTAAGATAAATCAATCCTTTTGTTAAAGCATTATAGTCTTACAATCAACAATTAAATAACTAGTTTACTCATAAAAGTCGTACATTACAACGTGTAACAAGTATGCGTTAAATTTTTACACCTCTAAGCGTCTAAAGAATTAATCTCTTCTCTCATCTTTTGCAATTTTTCTAAAAATAATTCGGTTACTTGCAATTTCTATCTGTCTAAACTTCCAAATGTAAATTCGCACGCCAGTCTACTCAACATTTAAATACGTTCGAATAAAATCTTCTACGAAACGATGTTAAGGTAAACAGTTGCCACGAAACGCGAACCGGAGCAACATAATCGAAATAGCCAGATAGAAGCTCCTTTTAGTTTAATGGAACGTTCGCGTGTCTTAAACGAACCCTCCGGGCAATGGATTTTCCCTCAAAGTCGCCCGTTTTTACGCGAACCTTGACCAGCTCAAGGTTTTTCCCCTTGTAATTTTTTGCTTAAACGACTAAACTACTGATAACTTGCCAACTTTTACCAGAATGCATCGTTATTCAAAAAGTCAAAAGATATTGGCAATAATTATATATAATATGATATATTAAATTTAAGATATTATTGATAAAATTTTTAATGTATAATACTATAAATATATACAGTATTATAATAATTATTATAATATTGGCAGTAATAAAACATTCGAATATCAAGATGCTTAAATAATGGATGCTCCACCGTATCATGATCTACATTTTCGCTCATATATTGTCGTCGAATGAAAATTATATGATTTAAAGCAATATTTATCAAGGTTTCGCAATTTAATTAAACGCAACTCTTTTGTCATAGAATTACAGTTACATTCACTTGTATGATAATTTTAATGAATATCTTGTTAAAAGGGAAAGATTGAGAACTAAAGTTAAAGATGTTGGATTCTCTGACAAACAGAAATAATTGGGAATTGAAAATTACAGATGCACTTTCAGCGAGATCGAACGTAAATTAGATTCGTTATTCTAGAAAAAAGGTAAACGTCGGTCATTTTTGTTTGCAAATCGAAGCAACATTTAAAATAGAGAGATGCACAGCTTCGGAGCCTGAGACTGTGTTTCCCAGAAGCTCGTTTTTCAAGCGCGTTACGTAACTTCTTGAAACTCGATTATTCAGACCGTTCGATATAGGAAAGTTTGATCACTGATGATCAACCGATGAATGGTGCCAAAAATTGTGGCTATAGTAATCGTAGACGTTGGCAAACATATTTACGGTTGCATCTCGAAGTGAATCATTGGGGCGCACGTGTTTGCCCCTGTTTCGCATATGGTTTCGATACAATGAGTCACAACAAACCGGCCGAGAGAGTTGAAAGATTTGGAGATTGTTAAACAATTGAATAATACATATCTTCGTTAATACGTACGTAGATGCTTATAAGTATTAAAAGTTTCAACGCGTAGGATTTTCACTTAATATAAATATAAAATTCCATTAACTGAAGAGAAGTTCAAAATACAATGATTTATAAGATATAACGATAAGAGTATCGATAAGAGAAATGGTAATTTTCGAATTTTTAGAGATATATATATATATATAGTTTTAAGTAAAAGCTAAAATTTTCAAATTAAGTCAAGTAGAATCGAGAAAAAATTTCTAAATCTAGTAGTAATAAAATAATCAAATAATAAAATTTCTAAATTTAGTAAATAAAAGTAAAGGCAAAATTTTAACTGTTTAAGCATAAATGGGACAGGAGTGAAATTTTTAATCCAGGACAATACTAATATTAACGACTAATAAATAGTTAAATTCTGTTTATTTATATTTTTGGACACTCCGATACTTCTGTTTATTTATATTTTTGGACACTCCGTAGAAAAATTTCTAAATCTAGTAATAATAAAATAATTAAATGATAAAATTTCTAAATTTAGTAAATAAAAGTAAAGGCAAAATTTTAACTGTTTAAGCATAAATGGGACAGAAATGAAATTTTTAATCCGAGACTATACTAATATTAACGACAGAGAGATCTCTGTGCTTCTAAACATCAGAATTTAACTAACAAACTTGTGTTTATTTATATTTTTGGACACTCCGTAGAAAAATAGACGAGATAAAATTGAAAAAAGAATTTGATCCTCCGAAGCAAGCAGACTTCTCCCACGCGTGATGTTTCCATGGGGATGAAACATCCCCAGGAGTGACGAGGGCGGACTCGGGTCGAACGAAGAGCCGGAACGGGACGATCGATCGTTGTTCCCCAGAGGGCAAGGCAGTTAGTTCCTGGCGCAGTCAGTCGTCGGTTCGCGTGCGTCGATGGGGCAACAGTTCTCGAGCTTGTCGCGGAGATTTTTCCCCGTTTTGAAGTCGAGAAGCGGCGCGAAACGGCGAGGCATCATGGCGAACGAGGATTTCGACGCCAACAGATCCTCGGAATTGGTACGATCAAAGTGTCTCGGTTCGGCTCGTGTAACGTAATGTGGAGTACGACGTCGTGAGAATTGATTATTTCTTTAGCTGTTGAATTTCGTTGCAGAAGCTTTCTCTCTTTGAAATTTAGGGTTTGGAGGATTTTTGTAATTTTTAACAGGCAGAACGAGAAATTCTTCTCAAGTCGTGTTTGTTAGAAATCCGCAGTGTATTAATAGTTACGCGATGACTATTGAATGAATATTGATTATATAATGTTGGTTGAGTATTCTTTGAGATCTGTTTGTACGAAAATGTTACGCTGAGGTTACGCAGTAATGCCAGTAGTATGTCTTCTTCATAAGTGAAACAGGTTTTCTGACATTTATGATTAGGCAAGATTATTACCAAGCAACATATTCGCACAGCAATTAGTGAAGTTTATGAAGTGTCGTCTAGTAAACTGATAGATGTACGTGTCGTTGTCATTGACAGCCTTCCTCAAAAGTGAATTGACAGCCTTCCACCATCTTCGACTCGAAGATCTCTCCGTATAATTCTTGAGTATCAACTTACGAAACAAATTTTTTTTTTTTTCTATACGTATTTATTAAGATTACTCGAAAGAACCAGTATTGAATATTCCTAAATATTTGCACAACAAAATTAATCTTTTCGAATCATTGTTAAGTTTTTCAGATGTTTAGTGGAAAAGAAAAGATTATAGTTTATTAAGAGAAAAAGTCAAACTAAAAGTAAATTTATTTAAATTTGAACTAAAGGATACGTCAGAGTATTATATAATGATCTGATACTTACAATCTATAATTGGACTTTCGATGTGATAATTGTCGTAAATGAATTCACACACTGCGTTGTAATTACAGAGCAACCGATTAAGCAGCTTACGAAGAAAGTCAAAGCAATCGCTATAATTGTAATAATTAAACACTAAATTATCGCACCCTTGACAATTTCTCAATTTTACGATTGTTAAAGGAAATGATATTCCAAACGTTGACGCATTGTGAGTCGACCTTCTTTCCTACGATCGATCGTTTGTTTCTAATTTATTACTCTCGGAAGAAACGATCGATGCGGCTGGTTTAGTAAACGTATTTTTTATCGCCTCACGATGCCAGTTTTACGAGGAGAAACAATGATTCAGTGGATTTTCAGTCGTGCAGGAAGTAAGGCTAGGTTGTGGGAAAATTGAGGTTTAAGGGATGGTGCTAGGGTTCTTGCGTGAATCAAAGAAATTTCGTCAACAGTTCCAAGTTAGAATTTCGAACGTGCAAAATTGTGATCGTGGATTGTGTTTCGAAATTTATGGAATTTAAACGATTCGTTTCCCTCTTGAAGGCACATTTCTCGTAGTCTTCAGTAATAATAAATTAAACGTTTTAAACATCGTAATTCGTAAACTCAATGTGCGTACAAAGTTCAATTTTAATTGGAAAAGTTTCCCACAGATGACATCTATAACAAAAATTCTTTAATCGATTGACAATTTAAACTCAGGTCAGTTATGCGGTATTTTAAATAAAAAAAGAAAAAGAAACGTTTCGTACATCAGCAATTCTCATCGCTGCATTCGTTCAGTTCCTCTGAATCACTAAATTTCAAAATTTTTCCAAAGCACGATAGAGAGAGATCTGCACGGGAGAAAATCGTTCAAACACCGGAAGTAGCGTCACGTTTTGTCTCCGAGTCGTGCCAAGCGTTTCGCGAGAGTTCACGAGCGATCTACTTTGTTGCACACTGTCTCTTTGTGTACGCTTGCTCTCCGCTGTGCGTGGTTCATTCAGTGACGAACGCTCGGTGAGATCAGACCCCCGAAATTTTCGGTCAGATTTTCGGGAATCGGTGCCAACGTGAAAACGTGGTTGTCACCGATATCTTCGCGGAACCGAAATAGAGCCCGACCGCGAAACTTGTCTCGGGTAGATTGCCAGCTTCTTCTCCGATATTTCTCAAGGGCACGTTCAAGGTCTCCAGAGAGACCGCAGAAATCGCTGTTAACTGGAAGAAGCCTCGGTCTCTTATGCCCAAAATTATTTACACATTCATTGATATCTTATTAATACTCATATATTTATTAATATTGTAACACGTATTTTACGAATACATTGAATGAATTTATGAATATAAATGTGAATTATAGATCATTTATGTTTTGTATAGAAAAGTAAGATTATTATAGACTTGTTTCACTTGATAAAAGATTATAAAAAAGAGTTCTATATAGAAACCACAGGTGAAGTATGTGACAAGGTGTATTTTCAATCTTTATGGATTTATGAAAATATAAGAATTTATTTTAATTGTTAGTTACGCAAGCTAATATTAATTATGTTAATCTAACACAACAACCAATTAACATTAGCAGATTCTTTACTTATTTTCTTCTTTGTCTATTTCAGCCACCAAGTGGCGTAAAGATCAGAAAATCAAAAATACACTTATCATATACGAATTCTATGCATTTTCATATTTCTTCAAATTTTCCATAAATAGATAAAACCCACAGTGCAGATAGACTATCAAATATTTCGAAAGTTAATCGCAAGAAATATGTTGGTAATAATAAGAATCTGGGAAAAAGAAGGGAAAAAACACAAAATGATCAAAACGATTACGAGGAAGTCATTCGAGATATTAAAACATCGTTGACACTGTCAATAATTATTGTCATCCGTCTAATCGAGTACAGTTTTATTTATAGAAGAGATTGATAGCATTATCGCGTACTCGGCCGATAACGATTCATGAAAGCAATTTTTATTAAGCTTTTCTCGATTCTTAGGGCACGTCGCTTCTCTATTCACGATTTTATTGTTTTTTTTCCTGAATAGAAAAAATATTGACAGCATATATCAGACAGATAGAGAGGAAACAGTCTCTTCCAAAAAATCTTCTTAGTTTTCAAGTGAAGTTTGTAACATTCCTCAGGAAAAATAATTCAACAAATACGGCGCAAGTTGCGTTCGATTATATTTAAAAATTCCATCATTGCGAAAATCGGAAAATTGCATTATCCAAAAATTTCGACATTTAAAAATTACAGTCTAGGGATCTAACCTACGGAGAATCACATAAAATTTCAGAAAAAGAAACAAAAAAGAAATAAAAGTTGTACTTTCGCAACAGCAACGAGAAACTCTGATGTTCGAAAGTTGCATTAAACCGTGGCAGCAACGTTGCACGATGATAATGTCGTACGTAGGATTAGATTATTTATAACTGCATCTGTCGAAACGGCAGCATGCTAATGAGCTCTTGTTGAACGAAGAAAACTGTCGTATTATTGGCACGTGAGATAGCATGCCACTGGGTCTTCGTTGTTTTCTGACACATTCCGATGCGCTTCAATGCCGAAATACTGTATACTCTGTTTATTCATTTATAAAACGTGAAACTGTTTCATTTATTAATTTTCATTCATCGATTTCTTCTTTCACATTGTCATTATATACTTTTGCAGTGTGAAAAGAGTGTATAAAAGAGGTGAAACATAAATTCTGAAATATTAAGATATAAATTATGTTTAATTTTAAAGTTTCTAGTTTGATTTGAGTCAATCTCAATCTCTCAAATTAAGTATCTTAAATAATCGTAGATTGCAGCAAATAGATTTGAGGATTAATAATAATCGCGGTATGTACATGTGTAGAATACAAAACCATAACCCTGATTAATTTACGCAAGAATATCAGCAATAATAACACTTGAAAACTATTCGCTATTTGCCCGACCTAGTCTAACCCAGAAAAGAAACAGGTCCAACGAAAACAATCAGGAACAATTCCAAAAATGACTTGACAAAATTACCTTCCGCTATTCGCGCCTCGGGCACTAAATTCAAAGAGTGACACCCGTTTGGCTTCCCTCGTCGTCGCTCGCGTAGTTGCTCGTCAACACATTGCGCTGCGTTCCTCGCATCACGGAAGCAGCGTTACGCAACGTTGGCCGTGCGGGTATCCGAAAATTCGCGACAATCCTCCCTGCACCCATACGAGGCTGATACAACCGCTATTTCTAGTGGCGGAAAAATAGAAACAGCGAGATCTCGAATGAAAAATACACGAATCGCGAACGAAGACTCGGATACTTGCGAACAGTTTAGTCTGGTCTCTGTCGTCGCGACGCTTCTATCGATCCGTCGAGTCGGTGACTCTGGCTCGCTTTGCCGTTTGGCGAAACCAAAGTAATTTCGTGGTAAACAAAGTTCGTACTTTCGAAACGCAACGAGTCAACAAGTCTGCGAAATGTTACGCAGTGCTTTGGATACTTTGGATACACTCGCGTCGCAATTTTTTGACGCGACTGTTTTTCGAATTTTTTGAACTTCCCGCGCTCTCGAACTTCCCACGAACGTACGTAAAAATCCGCGTGATATAGATGTTATCGAGGAAAGCGGTTTAGGTTAGGTTTATCTTATCGATTCCGACGACGAGGATTCGACGATTTTCGACGGGTTTGTTAGTAGTTGGTAACGAGTAGTTGGTAACGCGTTGTAGCTCGCAGTCGACGAGCGGAGAGCGTCGAGGTGAGTCAGAAGGGATAAAAGAATCGTGTTATCGCGGTGAATGACATGCGCCCCGGCAGAGATGAGCGCACCGTGGCCAGTTCATCGCGGCGTGATGCGTCGCAAAGTGTTCGATCGCGCGCACGTGGTAAGTGATTTGCGTGCTTTGTTACTGATGGAATTATTTGCGTGCGGAATGATCGTTGTTGGTGAGAGTTGGTCTTTACGAACAAGAGCGAACGTGTAAATGTGAATCACGCGGGATGAAAACGAGAAGGGATTGAATTTGAGGAATTAATCCTGCAACAGTGTCGTGATGAACATAAATTTTAACATTTCACTTACTTGAATCTCTCGTCGGATTAAAATCGCAATTGCCGTTGGAACGGCAGAATGATTTTTCTCGCGGAAATAAAACAAGCTCGTCCTGCATCCGTGTCTAATTTTACAGCACGCGTTGCATTCGACGATAAAAACAACAACGAGTGATCTGACAATAGGAACAATCGAGATCTTTATGCGGCTGGATATTTAAAGAAAAAAGATCGATAATCCGAGAAAATTAAATTGGCAAGAGTTGAAAATAGAAATTGCAAGTGATAAATGAGTCAAACGCGGAAATTGAGAATTTGGAAAGAATTAACGATCGAGGTTGGAGAATCTGCGTGGATAAAGTGCGAAAATTGAAAGTTGGAGCAAACGGAGGAACACGAATGATCTTTTCGGAGATTTACATCAACTTTGGGAATTTAATAAATCAATCAGGCTGCGGTTAAAAAGAAAGTGAAAAAGTTACTTTGTGTCGTCGTTTATTATGATTGATATTTGAAATTTACGATTCGCAATTGCGGAGAGAGCATGATTTATTGGCGCAATCTGAGAAAATCTTTCGCGGCGTGCCGAAGTGAGTAAACGGATTTTGATCGAATGTAAGAAATTCATTCTTTGGAATTCATTGATATATGACATTCTTTCGATAACGTAATATTACGCGTTATTTCCGATAAGATTAAGAACGACAGTCTTCCCTTATAATAATAATAATCTGACGAATTCTACTACTAACTTAAAGAAAAATTCGTTATCTCGCTAGAATTATTTCTACGTATGATTTAGGTGTATTTCTAAAATCAAACTTTTCGATGAAAAGAATTTGCACGAAGCGATAAACTTTCGTTGTAAATATTTCCACCATCTTCGTCGAACGCGAAATCACGATTTCTTCTTCCAACAATTCGTCACAATCAATACCTGCAAGATCAACAAGAAGCCCAAATGCGTTTAATTTCGATCACAAAGTGATCGAAAATATTTCATAAAAAAGTCTTTTTCATTGAGAATAAAATCACCATAAATTGTTTCCTCGCGTCGTAACTCATCCATCTCTGTCAATACGTACTTGCAAGATCAACACGCACATCCTCTTCTTTCTTTTCGTATTTACACGTGCAGTTTAATTTCAACTACGAAGCAAGCCAATTCAATTTAGTCTCAGCTACAAAGTAATTCAATTCAGTCTAATGTTTCAAACCAGAAAATATTTCAACAACGTGCAAGACAATTTTCTTCGAATAAAATTCGAATTCACGTATTTATTCATTTTTTCCTTCCACGTGTATTTCTTCTTCTGAGAAGTCGTGGTTAACATTTGCAAAATTAACACAACTACGGAACCCTCTCAACTTTCAACTTGATCTCGCGCGTTTAACGTTCATCGACGAATGCTTTCGGCAATGTATTTTCACCCGAGCCAGCTGTTCGAAAACCGCGCGTCGGCTGACGTAAACGAATCGTAGAAATATCTGGCGATTTAAATTTGTCGTTAGAAACTGGTCGAATTTTTTCTGCCAGCCGCGTGACTGTTCCAAATCGGCGGGCTCTGCCGCCTCTGCGAACAGCACGTCGCGACTTTTTAACGAGGCGAGAAAAATTAACGATTCGAACGACCAGCACTTTGACAAAGTTCAACAATTCAAGAGAAGACGCGCAAATTTTTTGAGCACACGCTGAGATTTGTAAGTTCTGGCTGACGGTGTCTCTTTGGATTGCAAATCATCGTTGCGTCACTTTCTTGAGAGATAATCTGGGAAATTTAGGACAGTGTGTTTTCATTGTCGCTAATTGGAATCACTTGATATTCACACGGGACAAAGTTCGTACTCGTAAGTTAATAGATACGTGTATTATCTAATATCTCGCTCGCTGCTTGTCAATAGTTGCAACGTCACGACCAACTCGCTCGCTCGAATTTCAATTTTGCTCGTACAGTCTCGACCCTAAACGCACGTAAGTCGTTCAACAGAGGTTTACTGCAATCTCACAGCCTTTAAAACACATATTTACCAATTCAGAGCCATAAAGAACGGTACGGAATGCTTGCAGATAAATAAACTGTAAATAAACGTTGCCTAATAAAATTTTGCTGTGTGTATCATCAAACGACGCGCTCCAACTCTACGCCACTTTATAGCGCTTCGCTTCAGACGATGATACTTTATCCGCTTCACTCCAGTTTTATAGCGTTTCATATTTTCCATTCTATCCTTAAAACGTACTTTTATTTACAGAGGGATTTGTCCTAAATTTCAGGAAATTTTTAAACTCAAGATTAACTTAACCCTCTTTCTACGGAGGGTTGAGACTTTACTAAAACAATATCACGTGGAACAGTTCTATTGCTTAAAAAGAACCGTACTCGACGAAATTTTCTCATTCCTCGATTCATCTATAGATCGTGTCCGTTTAGGATAATAAATAAAAGTTGAAATTGAAAATATAAAAATATAAAGAGCAGTTGTATTGTGTTCAAAGGGAAGGTCGTTGACTAAAAGTTTATGATACATTTAACAAATAAATGAACACGTTTATCAGCATTGAGAATCATAATGTTAATTGCCAAAATTCTTCCGTTCGTTCAATCCAAAATCATTATTATACCGCTTCAATGCAGTCCTTCGAAGAACCAAAAGAGCCTTCCACGCGATTCATAATAATAGCGCAATTATTCCCTCTGCGTCGATTCAGCCATTCTCTGTCGTTCTTCTAACTGGCATTGTTCTCCGTTGAATTTTCATCTCAGAATTAGCTTTAGAATTTCTCGTTCGATCGAAAAATCGAGCCACTGCGTACTCAACGACGCTTGCACAATGATAGAAATCGATAAGTGCCCTTTAGCAAGGAACCGCAAAGAAGAAAGAAATCTTGCATAAAATTGCAAAGAGCCGGAACTATCAGCGATACCGACGATTATTGCCGCGATTGTTCGCGGTTTTTCCGTCGAATCGCCGGCTCTAAAGTCCCGCGTAGAGAGGAAAAGAGAAAGAACGATGGAGACACGTGGGAGACACGCGTAGAGGGAATCGCAAGGTGGCAGGGACGAGCGAGACACGCCGCTGGCGAACACCGCCGTGACGACACGCTCAGATTATATTTAGAGAAATACGTCAGAAGCCGGATCGTGAGGAGAGATCGAGCCGCGGCCGATGAGCTTTCGACGGACCAGAATGTTATGGAGCTACGTCGCGGCAGCTCCGTCACCGAGGTTTCCCGCGTCGATCCTCTCCCTTTCGCGCTCTGTCGTCGTCTCAGTTTCGCATTTATTATACTCGAGCAGTTTTCTAATCTTTTTCGTGCTCAAATCAGTCAGTTGAGTGGCTGGTTGGTGTTGGTGACGAATTCTTTTTTTTTTTTTTTTTTTTTTTTTTTTTCAAAAAAATTTTTACACGATGGGCTAACAGTACGTATTGCACACTTGACGAGGAGGGGAAAATTGAAAGTTTACGTTAATTGTGATGCTTCTGGATTTCTTTTTGCAGTGAACGATTGTTGCTGTTACTTTTATATTTTGTCTGTCTTGATTTAAACCAAAGGTTTGTGTTGATTGTTGCGCCTGTTGGAAATGGAATTTTTTTGAAAATTTCGTCGCGAGGATAATTGTCACGTGCCTTTTTCTTTCGACTGGTGAAAATATTTTCCTGTTTTTGGTCTTCTTTGCAATGATGAAGATTTGGAGACTCAAGTTGAAAGTTTTTTAAATTATATTAAATAAAAAATCTTGTTTTTCTCCTTTGATGTCTCTACATTGGTTTGTGTGCAATTCGTGTATTGTTGAGTGAAGAATTTTTTAATGATTTTTCTGCGGTTAAAGAAATGTTGATTGAATTTCTAAGAAATTGCTCGTATCTTCAAGTTGATATATTAGTCGAGTAAAGTTTTGTATTGATTTTCCCCGATGAAAGTGTGATTAATAATCCAGACAAAAGATAACAAATGTCACTGGGATCAAGAGGAAATATTTACAGAATGCTTGTACGTCTCGTCAATATTTGATCTCGAAGAGATGGAACGAAAAACAATAAATTTTCTTAAGGCTCCACTGTCAAATAAAATACTAATCTTTTCACGCATGAATTTATTAAAATTAAAAATATCTACATATCAAAAAGAAATTTTTATCTTCCTTTCTAAAAAAAAAGTAATAATTGTAACAATCTATGAAAATTATGATTAATTAATCTGTTTCATTCGTTCAGAATTTATTTGACCAGAAAAAATTTAGTGCGCAAAAATGCACAGAATAGATTAAACAAATTAAATTACAATTATACCACGAACTTCCTCATATCTTGATAGAAAATTGGTTCTAAGAAATCCCTATTTTATTTCATACAGGATACATTTATTATGCATTATTAAGAGTAATAACAAAGATTAATTTACTCTCGGTCTGAAATCACATTGACAATCACGCTCGAAGGAAAACTCGGTAGCTCGATTAATAAAAGTTCTCTCGTTAGCGCGAAACGAAACGATGGAAATCAGCCACTGATGGAAGTTGCACAGTGGCGCAATTGTGGCTCGCGCCGCGATTTTATCGAGCCTCGTCCGGGAATTAGCGTCGTCATTAGCCAACTCGATAAGTAAGCGGACCTTCGATGATGCGCTAATTCACTGCAACGCGCGTTTCGATATTAAATATCCGTCTCCGGATGTTCGTTCAAACTGTTCTCGAGCGACGGTACGTTTGTATCAAACGATCCTCCAAGCTCTTTGAAGTTCTCGAACGTTTGCTCGTTCCCGCGACTTTACTCGGAATGTATTTTCGAATTTTACCGGCGACGACTTCTGCGTTTTCAAATATTGAAATTTCGCGCTGTTTGAAGTCGCTGAGGTTCGATTCGAAACACTTGGCACCGCGGATTCCTCCGGGGTGGTGTCGAGGTGTTGAGGCAGAATTTCCTGGAAGTATTTTTAAGCATCGATTTCCTGCCCGTACACGCTCCACATTTACGTAGATGTTGCTATTTCTGGCTGGATTTCATTTGGTTATGAAGTTGCGGATGGCTAAAATTTGATTCTTTGTTGTAGCTGTGCTCCAAAGATAATACGTGAGAAGTTCCTTGCTCGAAGATCCTCGTGCAATTTAAATTTGAAGCTGCATGTAAATAGCAAATAATATTGATGAGAAGATCGTGTTATTTAAACATCAACATTCACAGATGTGTCTATATTTAATCTCAATAGAATATTTTTAACTCAGGATTTGTTGACTATAGACTATACGAGCCGCAAATAACATCACACTTTTACTTTTACTTTCACCTATCGAATATTATTTTCTTGACAAAATATTCTTTCCACGTTCCTCCTACTCTTCGAAACATTCCCGAAGTAAAATGAAAAATACCAGAGATATTTCTAAGCGTTCGTGTGTACGTGTGTGTTCGTGCGACTCGCGGGGTTATTGCTCGTAAAAATATGAATAAAGTTTATGCCTTTGTATGTTGCAGGAACAAAGAAGCCTGAAAGCTGGCGACCTGTCGCATCAGGAAAGCAACAACATGGCCGCGTCCACGATGAAGCTTCAGAGCGACTCCTTTAGCTCAGAGAAAGTAAGAAATCAAAAACAGAAAAAAACAATAACAACGCTAAAAATTCTCATTACATCGACTTAGATAGTTTAAAAACGAATTGAAAAGTAATATAATCGTTTAAAATTCTTATACTATCTAAAAAAAAAATATTTTTTTAAAGACTACATTTACTCGTCCAATTAATTAATTAAAGATCTTTAAAATAAATCAGAATGGATTAACACTCGTCTTGTAGAAATGTAATTAATATAATATTAACGTATGTTATTCGCGAAACCTCTTCCAAAAACTTGGTAATCCAAACTACATAACACAAAAAAGAAAGAGAAAAAAAAGAGAATGACACGGAGCAAACATGCCACGGTTTTCCACGAAAGTCCACGATACTGAGAAACGTGGAAACGTTCGACGGCCACCATCAAGTAGAACCGTTCGTGTTTGGCCAGCCACCAAGCAAACATTCGTAAGCACGAGTCCCCGTGCCGTTCAACCGGCCCGTACATTCGTCCGGCGTTATATTATTTGGCACACGTGTAGGCCACGGTCGCGTTTCCGAGACACCTCGCAAATTTATACGAGCGATCCCCGCTGGGGAAAAGTGGGATCTACGAATTTAAACGGTGACCAATTCACCGGCGACGTTCAGTCTTTGTCGAATTTTCCAACCGATAACGCCGACGCCTCGAGTGCCCTGGAACGCGATGAAACCGGATATGCCGCGGAAGTGCAGCCTCGACTCGAGAATGGTACCTGTTGTTTGTCGTTCTTCGAATGTTTTTAACTTCGTGTTATCGAATTGACCTTTTTGAAAAAAAAGCGAAGAGGAGTTTAGAAGTTTTAAAATAATTTCATGCTTTGGTAGAATTTGAGCTGCTGTTTTCAATTTTGTCACAATTCTTCTCTTCGAATAGTTTCGATTCTGTGTTTTTGGATTGGCACGTTCTTTGAAGGAAAAACCTAACCTAAAACACTTGTTTTAGAAGAATTTGAAAGTTTGTATATATGGGTCTACTACGACCGTGGTAGAGCTGCATTCGGTGGAGGCGCTGTGTGTGTATAGAGCGTCCTCTGTGATCGCCTGCGTGCCATGTGCGACTCTGTCCTCGATGTGCATCCTGTTTGTGTGTGTGTCTCTTCCTTATAGTTGATGTGGACTCCTAGTTTTCTGTGATTGCGTGTTCATTTCAAATCGGCTAGTCACCAATGAAGGGTTTCTTTATGCATGATGAAAGGACAAATGGATTTGAGGTAGATAAGAAAGAGAAAGTTGCGTTTCGTCTCGGAGTCACTACTTAGACTCATCAGTAGGCAGCGACCCCTCACCCCAGACGCTTGTTGTTGTAACTACCCGCTAAGGCTGGCCCGGTCACCACCCATCCTAGCGGGGAATTCCGCAAACTCTGCTTGCTTAAATCAAAGATCGGTAAGACCTCGACGCTAGTCAGTGTTCGGAACTCGTAGTCGAGGAATCATGAGCCGCGATATTTATTATTAATATTAGTAATGTTAGTTTCATCTATTGCTTGTTTCCTAATAGAGTAAAATAAGAATTGTAAAAGAAACAAAAGGAATTGTCTTTCCCCATTTCAGAAGGCCATGGCAGCGCAACAACAACGACAAACAGTTACGTCGACCGGTATCTTTAACCACGAGAAGCACATCTCCACAGCTAGTTCACAATCGAGCATCACAATCGCCAAAGGGATTTCGAAATCTTCAATGATCAGCGCGGCGAGTGCTGTGAATCAACTGATGAATGGCATGAGGCCGGCTGAAGATGAACTCCTCTCCCTGCCTCTCGACGATCTGGATCTTCTGTGCGCGAAATCAAACCCCCAGGACGTCGATCGTGCCATCGCCAAATACTCCAATTTTCTAGACAGTTTCGTGGAACGTCTGAAAGCGAACGACTACAAAAATGGCAAGGCGCCGTTGTTGTTAAACAGAGTGAACGAAATAATCAGAAAAGCGTGGGCAGTGCCGACTCATGGCCACGAATTAGGGTACAGTCTGTGTAACACCCTTCGAACAAGAGGCGGTCTTGATTTATTAATGTCCAACTGCGTGGCCAGCGACAAAGAACTGCAGTTTTCCTCGGCCAGATTACTGGAACAATGTTTAACCACGGAGAACAGGGCACACGTGGTGGAACACGGTTTGGAGAAAGTTGTGAACGTTGCCTGTGTATGCACAAAGAATGCCAACTCCGTCGACCACTCCAGAGTGGGCACGGGAATCTTGGAACACCTGTTCAAGCACAGCGAGGGGACTTGCAGCGATGTGATCAGATTAGGCGGTTTGGATGCTGTCCTATTTGAATGCAGAAAGAATGACATTGAAACGTTAAGACACTGTGCCGGTGCCTTAGCCAATCTGTCTCTGTATGGTGGTGCAGAGAATCAGGAAGCAATGATCAAAAGGAAAGTGCCTATGTGGCTGTTTCCATTAGCTTTTCACAATGACGATAACATTAAGTACTACGCCTGCCTGGCGATCGCTGTATTAGTAGCCAATAAGGAAATAGAAGCAGCAGTGTTGAAGTCTGGTACGCTGGATCTGGTCGAGCCATTTGTGACCTCACACAATCCTTATGAATTTGCCAAGTCGAACCTAGCTCATGCACATGGTCAGAGTAAAAATTGGCTCGAGAGGTTGGTACCAGTATTAAGTTCAAAGAGAGAGGAAGCGAGAAACTTGGCGGCTTTTCATTTTTGTATGGAGGCTGGTATCAAAAAACAGCAGGGCAACACTGAGATTTTCCGTGCGATAGGTGCCATCGAACCGTTAAAGAAAGTAGCTAGTTGCCCAAACGCGATTGCATCTAAATACGCGGCGCAGGCGTTGCGATTGATCGGAGAGGAGATCCCTCATAAACTCAGCCAACAGGTGCCACTCTGGTCTACAGAGGATGTCAGGGAGTGGGTGAAGCAAATTGGATTCGCGGAATGCGCGCAAAATTTCGTGGAAAGTAGAGTAGACGGTGATCTGTTGTTACAACTGACGGAAGAGAATCTCAAGGAAGATATTGGTCTGACAAATGGTATCAGACGGCGAAGGTTTACTAGAGAGTTGCAGAATTTGAAGAAGATGGCTGACTATAGTAGTAGAGACACGGGAAACTTGAATAGTTTTTTGCAATCTATCGGCCAGGAGTTCTCAATCTACACGTACAGTATGCTCAACGCTGGCGTTGACAAAGACTCTATCAGGAATCTGTCTGAGGATCAATTATTGACAGAGTGTGGTATCACGAATAGTATCCATAGGCTGAGGATATTGGACGCTATTAAGAATATGCAGCACAATCAGTTGGGTTCTTCGGAGAATGAATCACCAGACAAATCCTTGGATGTATTTGTTAGTTACAGAAGATCAAATGGATCCCAATTGGCCAGTCTGTTGAAAGTCCATTTACAACTAAGAGGTTTTTCCGTATTCATTGACGTCGAAAGGTTAGAAGCTGGTAAATTTGACAATAATCTGCTGCAAAGCATCAGACAGGCGAAACACTTCCTCCTTGTGTTAACGCCCAAGGCTTTGGAAAGGTGTATACAAGACAGTGAATGCAAAGACTGGGTTCATAGGGTAAGTTGTTGATCCAGCTTATAAAACGGAATATCTGTGGGTATTGTTAGAAAAAAAAATATCTAACGTGATGTTAATGGTGTTTACAGGAGATTGTAGCAGCTCTACAGTCGCAGTGTAATATAATTCCCATCATAGACAACTTCCAGTGGCCAGAGCCTGAGGAACTTCCTGAAGACATGCGAGCAGTTTGCCATTTCAATGGTGTACGATGGATCCACGATTATCAAGACGCCTGCGTAGACAAACTAGAAAGGTAAACGTGAAAGTTTATGGTGACTCATAAAAGTTTAAAAAACACATCTATTTTACTGACGCCTCCAAAATAAAATTCTTCACTTTTAAAATAATAAATCGTTACATTTTAGAAATAACAAACTTCCTTTGCTGTAAATAACTTGCTTCCTTTTTTTTTATTGCGTCGTTTGCAATTTCCATCCTGAACATGTGCTGAAGATTTCCTTCAAATAAAAATTTGATTTTCAGGTTTATGCGAGGTGAAATACCAGTCAGATCAGACATCCCGAGAAGCATCGCGCCCAAGGACGTGACGCAACCAAACACACCGAGCAATACGAACATTCGACAACCACCGAGTTACCAGCGCATGCACAGCAATGAAAGTAGAGGCAGTGATAAAGATTCGACAGGAGGGCGAGATTGACTAGAAGGCCCGCCCACAGCCATACCGAGCAGGTATCTATCCTTTTCACCCAGAAATGAGATTCACCCAGAGAATTAAACTCTTACTAGAATCTAGACTGCAACAATTCTAACACAATTTTTTTTTTATTTCTATGCAGCCAGGATTAACAATTGCGCTAAAGACAATATCAGTCATATCTAGGTCAGTCGAGGAGGTTTCATTTTTTTTACGTTTATGTTTTAATCGGTGTCTTATCGGCTTGTTTCCCACATAGTCTGCTTTTATGTTATCATTGTGTATTTTAATTTTTATTATTTACATAGCCATGAAGTGTTAAAATGTATTCCATCTTAGAACGATTTCCTTGCAATACATCATTAAAACGAGTATATATTCATATCATATGAGTATTGATAATGTTAAGAAAATCATTCTAAGATATGTTTAGTGATATGTGTCCAATGCAAAAACGGAGCGATGTTTCATATATGTCAACCTTCTATCTTGAAATGATAAAACTATAGGCTGCATGATTGTTGTATTCGTGACTGTATTCAAATTGTATTTATTTGACGAGTCACAAAACTAGAATCCACTACTATTTTTATTCATATTACAGGCTTAGAAAATCGTCAAGTCCGTCCCGTTGGTTAATGGGTTTACCGCCTACGTCTCCGCGATTGAAATTCACCCATGCACAGTCTGGAGGGAGTCCAATGCCACGAAGACCTCCGCGACATCCACCTTCTCCATCCAGCAGATCTCGTTCGTTGGAACTCCTCGATCAAGATGAAGAAAAATCGATCTCTCCTGTTAAAGAGCCAGAAGTACAGGCGAGACCAAGGTCGAGAAGCTTGGATGGCTTGTTAGATGAAGATGATACAGTGCCAGAAATGAAGACTGAAGAATTAATGAAGCCGGACAACGAAAGTAAAATTGACTCTAGGATGTTCTTGGAAGCTTTAGATAAACTTTCCGACACTAAAGTAAAGGACAGTCTTTCTCAAGTTGTACCGGAAAAGGCAGAAAGGAACGTAGAAGAAGGAACAATTGTTAAACTTCATTCTGACAAGTCTGACAATCAAAAGGCAAAGTCGAACGAGAATCAAAGTCCAATACCAGTTCCTAGGCAGCGATTGAAAACAGCTGCAGAAACGAAATCGGAGCCGGTTGATATTGTAGAACGAGAAGATGTGCAAAAGGAGCCATGTGCGTCGAGCCATGAGGTGAACAGCGACAAAGAGGCACAAAATCTACCAACTCGACCGCCCAAACCAAATCGATTCGTAAGTGTAGATACAGCGTTGTCATCTGTGATTCCGAGCCTAGAAGACGAGAAGAACTCCCAGGCTAGTTCAGAGAATATTGATCCCTGTGATAGTAACACAGAATTAAAGGAACGATTGGTGGTAACGGGAAGCGATAAGTTGACACTGCTCAAAGCAAAGAGTTGTGGCGCGGGGTTAGATTCTGACGAAAGCATTTCGTCAAACGAATACAAGTCACGGGAGCAAGGTTCCTTGCTCTCGCTTCCGACAGGAGCCGAACCGAAGCGAAAAAAGAACTTTATGGATAAATGTGTGAACAAAATGCGATCTTTCATGAGGAAATGACTTTTATCAAATTACGACGGTACGCAAAGACTTGTTATTTAATTTTACGACAATTAATTGTAATATATATAAACATATTGGTGATCGAGCTTGGTGATTCTAGCTGCACGACGTTTCACAACCAAATGTCATATGTACTCGCTCGTTCAAACTCTTTTCCTATTCTGTATTACAGAATCGCCTCGGTATTTCAGTATTTCCTTTTCCTTACCTTTTTTTATCTCACAATGATGTATTGTGTAATGGATGTACATATTTAGGATGTTGGTAAAAAAGAAGAAAAAAAGAAAAAAAATAATGTAAAGTTCTTCGGAAGTCAAATCATTATTAGCGTAAGTGTATACGAGTATATACGATACTTAAGAAATGTACAGCAAATAACGGAATGATCATGGAGCGTCGTCATGGTAAAGTTACGGATTATTGTAGCTTTGCCTTTGTACAATGACAGGCAGCATAAAAATGTAATTAATGTTGTGCCTATTACAAAGTGTCTTCTTAGATATTCAAGATTAGGAGATGTGAAATTTTTCTCAAATATACAGACACAAAAATATAAAAGAGTAGCCTGTTCTTTTCAGGTGTCTCTTATATTTCCTTATCAAATTGTATTATAGATATACATATATTATAAATACATAAATAGATAGTATTGTTATTTGTAATACTATATTTTTTAGTCGGTTTTTTTTAGTATAATGTTCCACTTGTAACATATGTTGCGGGTGACGGCAGCTAACCCGTACGAAGTAACAGAAGAAATTTTAACGTAACTACCGGTTATATTATATTTTATTGTTTAATGAGCGTTTTTACTGTATCACGTTTAATTGATGTTATTTTACATATGTAGAAAGTTCGAACAAAATCCGTACGAAGTGAACCTTACGAAGCTTCGATATGCACTATTCTAAGATCCTGCCTAAGAATCGAGAAATGTATATTTTACCAAAGTTTCGTAAAGTAAACATAAGAGTTTTATCAAAAGTTCTGTTTTCCATGCAATAAATTATATTGAACAAACTATTAAAGTATAATTTTTTTTACATTCTATAGTTAAATAATTATTCAATGATGTATTATCAATATATATACAATTAATATGTATATTATTATTATTATACAAGAGAAAGATATTAACATTTATTAAAAATGAAAAATTATTAAATCATAATACAAATGGAACATTTATTGTCCTTTAGTTTAAAACAATTAAAATATCTTAAATTCATTAAGGTAAAATTACTTCATCTATTTATGATATCGTCTCTTCCTCTGAGTCGTCTCATTAAAATCATATCCCGAACTTGAAGAGTCACGCGATTTGCATGTTGTGTCAATAGTATACAATCCTCAAAGAACTGAACTATATAGGCTTCAGTAGCCTCTTGCAATGCTTGGAGTGCAGAGACTTGTATTCTATTGTAAAATTATATGAACTGTATATATGCTTTTTCAAGATTCAAATATTTGAAACTTTACCTGTTTATTCCACTTCTAGGAAACAAGTCTACCATGATATCCTTAACTAAACGAGCGAACGGTAATTTCGGTATAAGCAAGTTTACACTTTTTCTGTAACGTCGAATTTCGTGTAAAACATGCGACTTTCTTCGAAATCTGCGTTTATCCACTAAAACGTGAGTCTAAAAAAAAATGTATAGTAATTAATAACAACATTCTGTACGGGCAACAACTAATTTATTTAACTCGTACCGAGATTAAAAACGTTTAACATTTTTAAAATGTACTTACTTCGGATTTCTGGCTCTGTGATGCTCGCGAATTGTTAAGTGAGCTAAAATAATAATTTCACAAGTATTTTTCACGAATATGTATTATTAAATGTTTAAAAAAACAATAGTAACGTTAACATTTCACATACAAATCTGGTTATAATAACATTACATGAGTCTCGCGCGTTTGAAAATGACAGATTCAAATTAACGTTCAATATAATAATTTTCTCAAGGATTAAATTTATAAAGATTATCGTAAATAATTTCGAGTACTCGAA
>KQ435922.1:2281472-2300214 GCA_001276565.1 Melipona quadrifasciata
ATATTAATGCTTACCGATACCCAATGCTTGAGCATAATTCAAAAAGAATTTATTTGCTGGACTTTTTAGAAAATTGGATGATATTATAACAATTAGTCTGTTACAACGTTCTGATATTAGAGTCATTATAGCTTCATGTTCAAATGTGACGCCAGCAATTAAGTCACGATCTTTTACACAAAGCTGAAAGATATATTTTTTTTATATTTTATCATTTTTTTATACAAAATATTAATTTTACTGTTTTACCTTCAAGTTATATTTATTTTCCAATTTGTTCAACATTTCAGTGGCCCAACTAACATCTTCATCAGCATACAATAAAAAGGCATCATAATACTGATTCTCCAAGCCTTGTCTTAGTCTATGGAGATCATCTGTTAAAAAATAATATTCTTAATAACTTTTGACTTCTTATTATACAACATACAACAGTCACTATATCTTATGTATTACTTGCCTACAGTAAGAATTTTTTCATCAATGCCATTTGAGATTATTTCAGCTGATGTCTGAGACTTTTGCAATTGTTCTAAATATTTTTCACCATCTCTCTCTGTGATATAAAAGGAAATAATTTAGACTTAAAATAAAATATATTTAATTACATGTTATGGTTAGTACAAACCAAACAGTTTTGACGTATCATCTAAGATATCCCATCTTTCGATTTCTTCCAAAGCAATTTGCAAATCTTTAAGTGTAACATCTTTCTCTTTCTGTTGCCAAGTTGTTAAAATGTAAGTAGTTGGATCTGGATGTGATGTTAATAATGGCATTATTTCTCCGCCTAATTTGCAAAAATGTGCAAGACCTCGCCAATCCCTAAAAGTTAAAAAATTAATGAGAATTGTTAACTACTAGAGATCACATAAAAAAAATGAAAGAAGTTTATCAGATTGATGAAATGTAAATTACCTAGGTAATCCATTTTCAGAAGGTAAAATTTTCGGAGGATTTAATAATGACGAAATAGCATATTTACTTTCGATGGACAAAGCAACAAGTGGTACTGTCGATAGATCAACTGTCATTTTTTGTCATAATCTAACCTCAAATTATATGTAACAAAATTATTTTATTGGTACTATCAAGTACCTGTTTTATTCTACACACGTTAAATTCTGATAATAAAGGAAATCCGAGAACGTATTAAGAAATAAATCGAACTATTTAACATTAAATTAATGTTTCTCATCACGCTGTCACTTACGACAAATAAAAACATTTTGACATATGAACCATTTATGATATATTTATCAAATAATACTTTTCATTCTGCGTATTTCAATATTAATGTCCCATTTAATTTTTCTCTTAACTGTTAACGCAATTTTAATATAAGATATATTGCCCTTATGTTTATTTCGAAATGCATTTCTAAGAATCCACGAAACTTCGATAATTAACGAAAGTTTGACCTTCAAATAAATACTAAAAAGAAATTTATCTACATGTCAGACATTCTGTCACGTGGAATTTTATAAAAATTAAACAACTATGTGAGAATCTTTGAAAAACATTTACATATTTATTTAATATGAAAATAGACGGAATTTATTTATTCAGTGTTTTGGAGAACGCAAACAGCAACAATGCAATAGTGAAACTGTTGTGTCTAAAGAAAAAAACATAATGAAAAATTAATAATCAATCGTTGAAACATGAAATATTTATGAAAAATAAATAATAATAATACATGTATTAGTTATGTAAAAAGTTCAAACAATATGTCAAAAAGATATATCAGTACACGAATAAGTAATAAATTGAGAGTTACAAATTAATTCGTAAGTAGACCGTGACGGCGCTTCTGGCGCCAGTAATTGTCACTTTTCCATTGACCGCCGTGTGAATTTGTGCGAATATTTCGCGGTGCTTATTCGTGAATATGGTGATGTTCTAATTGTTGCTCGTAAAATATGTCAATTGATTGTACACGAAAATATCACGTCATATTTAAATAAGGTATGATATCTCTATATTCTTTTTTTCTTTTTTCTTTTTTCTTTTTTCTTTAACAACTGACATCCATCTCGAAGAGGTTAACTTTCCATTTGTCATTTTTTTGACGTCGTGATATCCATTTACACATAAAATTTATGTTTTAATGGGTCTCATTTTTATATATAAAAATAATACATCATACTTTTATGTTTGTTAACGAATGTCAGACATTCATTATAATTATTGCGTATTTCGCTTAAGTGCATGCGCAATTCAAGTTTCGATTTCGAGTTAACTTCTCGATTATGGTCTTTGAATTTTGAATGCAATTACGAATGTACTTTGTTTATGCGAGAATTATTCTAAAACTAAATGTAAATAAAAAATTGAGAAATAATTGTTTAAAATTGATTTTAATCAATTGAAATTGATTTAAAATCAGAATAATGTTGATAGCTATTATGCAATGTATTATGAATTCTGTATTTTATAAAAAAATTTTGTCTGCGATATTTCGTGTATAATTATTCATGTACTGTTACCATTGTACTAATATTTTATTAAAACATATCAATGCATAGTTACATTTTTAAATTTTTATTTCTTTATATCTATCAGAATTTCCACCGAATTTTATTAACTCATCATTTTCATGTTTCAGTGTTATATAACAGTGAGTGCGTATATGAAAAATGACCGAACCAAAACCATCAGGAATAAGACCACCCTCAAAAATTGGTCGACCATGCAGTAATTTACCACCAAGACCAGCAGTTCCACCATCACCTCCAAGACTGTCAATGAGTGAGTCTTTGAACTTATCTATTATACTATATATGCATGTTTTGATAAGATTATTATTTTATCCATCGTTTTCTTAGTTTAAATGTCCAATGTACTGTGTCGCTTATATGTAAGACATTATTTAATTTGAAGAAAATTTTTAAATATTACAAAAACATTATAATTTGATTGTAAATGACTCTGTGACTCTGTAAATGACTCTGTGAGCAGATTACAGGAAGTTGATAAGGTATAATATAATATTTAAGTATAATATACTTAAATATACTTAATAAGGATAATATTATCACATGAGATAACATCTGATCGCAAAAGTCTCTTGAACTTTATATCATCATAATGTGATATAATTTATCTATATCACTCAAAATATAAACGTCATTTATTCTCTTATCTTGTCAATATTCCTTGTAAATAGGAGAAAAGAAATCAATGTGAATATTTGTATTTATAGTTTATATTGGAAATAACTGTAAAATTGAAATATGAACGAAACGTCGAATGTGGTCCATATACAGCATGCGTATATATTAATTGAAGAAACGATATAAATAAAGGGTTATAACAGTATGAAACTCAACGAGCCCCCGTTAATTCCCCACGCCACCTAAACGAGTACGCCCACGAGACCCTGAGACGAACGTGAACGAATACTTTTACAAGCCCGAGCTCGCGAACTTCTCTCAAGTCGTTCTTCCACCTCTCAACGCAACGCATCTCGTCCGAGCGATCTGGTAAATATACCGATTTCTCATTAACAAATGTTATAATCATTATCGAATATTATGAACGCTTTGTCTTATTGGAAAGATCAGTTGAAAGTATAAGTGAATTCGATTTCATTTGGTATTATTAACTGAACAATGGACCATTTGTTGATTTGCTTCTCTCAATTAATTTAATTGTGTTTTGATAAATGTTTTCTTTAAATTTTTAATGGATTCTTTGTTAAGATTTGTTAGATTTAATTTCATTTAAGATTTCGTTTGTTGTTTTTCACTTATTCCAAAAGCTTTTTAAATTTGCTCCTGAAAATTGTAGAGAATACTTAAGAAATATTTTATTTCATATTTTAAAGTAATATTTGAATCAATAAATTAGCTATTGAAATGCAAAATCTTTATCTTTGTAGATAAGTGTAGATCACCAAGTGTTCATTTTCTCAATCAATCTATTAAATATCATACATCTTCAATTTTATACATGTTTCTTATTTACATACTTTAGAACTTGTAGATCTTTCAATCTTTATATTGTCAAGTAATATTTTCAAGAATCAGCTTCTCCAACTATGAATCTATTTCAAACATCATCATAATCTTTACAACTCTTTAATATCCTATGCAACACCCCATTCGTGCAAGTAAAAATTCCTTTAAAGAGACTGTCAAAATCTTTCTTACAAGGGCATCTATTGATCATCAAAGATTAAACCTTGATCTTTTTCTAGAATAGCATTACGAGATGCAAGATCCAGATAGTGTATTTGATTATTCACGATGCGCAGAGCGGAAAGAGACGTTAGCCGCGTACAAAAGCGCTTGGTCTCGCATC
The DNA here is from genome assembly GCA_001276565.1 of Melipona quadrifasciata. Taxonomy (NCBI): domain Eukaryota; kingdom Metazoa; phylum Arthropoda; class Insecta; order Hymenoptera; family Apidae; genus Melipona; species Melipona quadrifasciata. Next base: position 2,285,778 of record KQ435922.1, read on the forward strand.
GAGGGCAGCTATCTTGCCTTATTGGTTCATCTAGTAGCTCCAGTTGTATCACGGTTAGGAAGGGACTCACGGCGCGTGCAGTCGGTGCAATCATTGTCGCATGACGCATATTGCGTTATGCAATTCCCATGTATTTATTGTACGCTCAATTTCCAGTCGTGTGTTTCATCTTTCCTCCCACGTGCTCGCCACGCTTTCCATTTTGGACAGGAATTTTCACGGCGTCCACCTTGCACCCATGATCGGTCGTGCGTGTAGCGCCCCTCTGGGCTCGGGTTTCGCAATGCGATAGGAAAGCTGAAGGTAACAATGTCAATTTTCAAATTGATATGGAAATATAGACGTGGATATGATTTCCCGATATTTGATATTCGTCATTAGGAAAATTCTTCATAAGGAAGAGGTAGAAAAAGTAATGGAGATATAGAACGGCTGATTTCTCTTCATATTAAGAACTTAAGGAAGTGAAATTAGTTTAGTGAGAATCACTTTAGAGAAAAAAATTGATTTCCGGATATTAAAATATATAATGATTGATTTCCCTTTATTGGAAACCCAGAGAACCGAATTTGGATAGAAGAACAATTTTTTAAATACTAGAATTTTAAAAACTGTATTTTCTGTATATTATCTTAAATTATTTTTCATCACTTTCCAATTTCCTAGTACTGCAATTTATTTTAAATTAATTTTATTATTTAAAGATATTAGTAGTTCAAATGTTAACAGTTGATCTTTCATCGATAATCGTATCATAACTTCATTATCTTTAATGTAGATCATCCGTTACTTAATGTCTCTTTCTACTTATGGTTTACACTGATGAATATTCATAAAATTCTTTACTGAGTAATTGCCGTTTGCGTGATGCCAGAGTTGCAAACATGTTATACAAATGTTTACACGTGTTTCATCAATCCTTTCATGGGTCATTCTAAATAGGTGACGATCTTTCGTTCTGACGTAATCATGATTTCATAGTGTTCAACTACATTGTGTGACACTGTCGACTAAATATGGTAGAAGAGAAGAATGTTGTTTGTTTTTTAGGTTTCTTTGATATTTACATCGTCAATGACAACTGGTTTTGAGACTGATCCACAAATTTCACTTATTGACTTGCTGGTGCCACTGACGTAATACAATGACTCGCGCGTGTGTACATTATCTTCTTTAATGGACATTATTTAATTATTGTTAATTGAATCTAAAATATTATTTTCTTCATCTGCCCCAGTGTTTTCTTAAATAATTTGATTATATTTAAAATTTAGATGAATCTTATTGAATAGAATTGGATTTTTGAGTTGAAAATTCAAACTTTTAGAAAAATTTGAAATTTTTTAAATTCCCAACCAGAGTAATTGATATATTCAATAGAGTATACGAGAAAAATTTGATACATCAGCGAGTGACTCGTTGAGCATGATTGAAAATCGAATCACAGATATTGCCAAGATCGCGTTACATATGATGTTCATTAGATTAGATTCCAGGAACAAATTGCTACCTGTCGATCGTAGTAGTAATTGAATCAGTACTACTATTAACCTTGTTTACATATGGATCGTCCACATTCGTGCGGAACGGAAGTATCTTGTATTGTATGACTACTGCTTGTACGGGTTTGATTACAAGACGTACCACGTGTCAGGCGTTTGACACTATACAAAGTTTATTTTGGTAACTATATCTACTATATTTGTCTTTAAAAATAGATTAGAGTAAGACCACAGCTTTATATTTGAACTGAATTGGTCGTTGGACTTACATCGTTTCTTTTCTGCACTTCTTTATCTCAATGACTCACGTGCGACGACTCAGAGGTAATGATGCATAGATCTTTGTATAGTATTTGGAAAGTCGAACTGCATTGTAGTTTCTGTGATCTTTTTCTTTTTCTAAGGATTGGTCAGTTTCTGTAACAGTTTGAATTTAAGTTATCATTTGTAACACAATAACGTTACAACTATGCAATAATTTTAATTATCTATCAATTGTTAGTGACTATGAATCATTCGTATTATTTTTTTCTAAGTTCCGTAATATTTCCGACAAATTATTTACAACGGAAAAGATTCAATTATTTACATTTCAAAAGATTTCTATATATTTATGTCATTAATTGCAAAATTATTTTTTTCATATTTATCACACAGAAAATGATATAATTCTTTTATATTGCTAATTACAATTTTTCAAATATTTTGTTCGAGACATCTCATATGGAGAATCATCTTTAATCACCGTCACGTATGCACAATCCGTTCGATCATTTTGTTCTAATCGCAAATCGATCTCGTCGAACAGAGACTTCTACCCACGCGATCGACCTACTACCATCGGCTCGCCCACAGTTTGCTCATGAATATTTAATTAAATCAGGAATCGCGATATTTTTCTTTGGTTTTTTTACTGGAAGAAACCGCATGCTTCGAGATAATACGCTCGACTTGCGCTGTAATTAAATTACTGTCGAAGGAGTTATGACATTTCTTATTTCGTCCTCTCTTCTGTTATTGATTAAATAATTTAAATTGAATCAAGAAGTAAAACTGCTTCTTCAAAAAAATAGGAAAAGAAGAATATTTTCTAAGTTTTTAGATATCAAAACGAGATTGAGACAGCAAGTACTGCTCTAGAATCTGTAATACGTTATTATAATGAAAGAATAATATTCAAGTACTTAACATATATTAAATACAATGTTTGTAGCATTATCATTGATCGATTTGATTCGAATGTACCTCGTTGATCCCTCTTTTATGTAACTCTGCGCTTAATAACTTCGTCCATGAGGAAATGAACTTCCTCTCTTACGTATCATCAGCCAGTTGCAATTAAAAATCATATTACGATTTGTATGTGATGCGTAACGCATGATTACAAGATAAGAATCTTAATCTCCCACTACAGTATGTAATGTCGTCCACTATGTGTCCATTTTGTATTTTTCCTTTTTTTTTAAATTATGTCTTCAATCGCGGCGTTCGACTCTTTAGCAAGGTTGAGGACGAAACTCAGTTAAGTTTGTCCCGTAAGAGCATGCTTTTTTATTTCGTTTGATTTGCATTGTTCTGCGTTGTTTTGCATGACCACAGATCAGATGGATCATCTCTGGGAAACGCACGGCCGTCGATTAAGCGAGGCTGGCCTGCGCAGAGGATCAGGTAGGTGCTTTCTCTCTTTTCTTTCTTTTTAGTTCTTTATGTTTCCCCTTTTTCTTTTGTTATAGAGGATGCAAAAGTAATCGCCCAAATTTTTGAAGATTTAAATGACAAGGTGTTATTATTATGCTGCATTTTTTCGATCAAATCGTACTTATTGTAACTCTATTGTTTAAGTTTCAAGAGAGGGTAATTATTTTAAAAAATCATTGCTTGAACTATTTAATTATTGATATAATCATTGAGCTTTTGTTAAAGTATTAGAATTAATAAGTATTGAAATTATAAAGTCCTATATTTTTTATTTTATTTTTTTTTTTTTTTATTACCATAGACATGTAATCTCTACGTTTGATCATTAATTTTTATTACAAAGTATTGTAGGTCTTCGTTATGGTATTAGTACGAAGAATACGGGAAAAAATTATCGATCGAATTGCAGAAAAAAATGCAGTGAAGTCTCTACAACTTGATCCCCGCAGTAGAATTTCTGTTATCTTGGCGTTCATTCAGAAACTGTGATTTTCACAGTATTTTAATCAACACCTCAAATTCTCTTAAATCTATTTATACCTACAAATTGGATGATTACCCTGGCATCTCTCTATGATGGTACTTTTTCTGTATATTGTTTCGTGATATTCATTCGTTTCTTGTAGTTCGTAGCTTTTGCTGCACGTATGCCTGGAATGTTGCCTGATTAACTTAAAAATTTAATGAATAAAGCAGTCAGTATCGACATACACATGTAGAAAAAGAATATTTCATTAACAGGAATTTTTGCCAACATTGTCGGACACTTATTTATTAAAATGCAGCAGTTTATTTTTTTCCAGAATAGTATCTTTCTTCCTGAAAAAATTGAAAATAAAACAAAGAATTCGACAAAGAAGATAAATTCGACGAGGTTTCCTTTCTTTCTAAGATAATAAGGAAAAGCTCCTTTCAACGAGATTATCCTATTTTTATCAAAATAGGTGATTTGAAGAAAAATGAAAGAGCAAAAAACTTAAATTAGAAGATCCCAAAAACAACTAATTAGAAGTTCGAGCCAAAAATTCCAACGAAGCGGAAAACCTAGTAGCGCAATTAAACACGTTTATATGTAATTAGATAACAGCGTGGTCCTGACGGAGGACACGGACAGTTTCATAATAGGAGATCGAGTATGGGTCGGTGGTACGAAACCAGGCGCTATTGCCTATATCGGCGAAACTAAATTTGCCCCTGGAGATTGGGCTGGCGTAGTGCTGGACGAACCCATTGGTAAGCCCTAATCTTCGAAGAGGAAATGGTTTACGAACGAAATTTAACGACTAAGTGGACACTTCAGGCAAGAACGATGGATCTGTAGCTGGGTCTCGATACTTCCAATGCGAGCCAAAGCGAGGGATCTTTTCTCGATTGACCAGACTGACCAGAGAACCGTTGATCGATGTCACTGAAACATCGCCAATACAAAAGACACCTACGTCACCACCTGAGAGCCTCAGCAAATCCATGTCCCCGTCTTTGAGTAAGGATCGTTGCAAGAGATACTACCCTCGTTCGTAGTGTGCTTGAACTTTCTGTTTAAGAACGTCAAGAATGGGAGTTGCGCAAGAGGAATTTGAACGAATTTGTTCTTTTCGTTTTATTTTCTTCTCCCTTTCTTTAGGTCTCTCCTTTTAACAGAGTCGTAGAATAGAAAGCTGTTGTTTGCTGTTCGAGAATTTTGTAGGTTTAAGATGTATATTGTAGAGTATTGTATAAACTATAGATATGCTTAGATTAGATATGCTTCACAAGTTCTGACCACTAAATTAAATTTAAAATTTCGATTTACAAAATCAAACGTGGATGTGGGTTTTTTAGTTGGTATATTTCTTTTACAAAAATCTTGAGCTTACCCACTACATTTAAAATTATTTAACTGTTAACTATGTAGCTGTACCATTTCTTGATGTCGGATTTGTTATTATAAAATTCTTTTTTATTACTTGATCATTAAGTACTAAGATATGAAATAATCTAAATGTAAAGTAAGTTACATAATTAAAGAAACATAACTAAAGTGTAAATTATTATTTTGGCAAAATAGTTTATCATAACGCTGTAAGGCATGTTAATTTCTTTTTTCATAAAATCTATATTAAATTTTTGGACAGACATGAAGCAAAGGACGGACAGAATTTGCGCAGCAACCTAATATTTCATCATCCTTGATTCAGGATAGTTTATGTAAAGTTTAAGTTCCTGCAAAATTCTCTGTAAAATTGTTTTTGCTTTTCTGAATGGAACATTCAGTTGCACGCTGTGTAGCTTAAAGTCACATTATGTAGACTGTTGTATCTTATTGTTGTATCTAACATGTAGCACGTTGTGTAATATTTGGTTTGTAGCGTCACAACCTAGACAGTTTAAATTTCTTTGAAAGAGATATTGTATATATTGTTTCATTATGCATCGTAGTCTACGTTTTCTAAATGTTTGTTTATTTATCCACACGTCGTGTTTCTTGCGTTTAATAAATAAATTTGGATACTGCTTCCTCACTTTCTTATCATCGATCAAACTATAAATATTGTAAACATTTGTAGCACATTCTTGTGTTAAATTAACCCTCAAAATTAACTCTGAAATTTAAATGATTCTGATTTATTATTTCTTTAAAAAACTTCTCAATGTTTTTAATTATTTACTCTTTGTCCCTTAGATTCTTTGAACTGAAACACAAATATATTATATTTTAATAACAATATCCAAATTATCGATCACGGTAAAATTAAAAAAATATTATAAATTTCCATTAGCGTAAATTTTTATAAATCTCATTTTTAACTAGTTGAGAGTTAACTGCAGTCATCAGTATCGAAAAAATCTTTTTAACGAAGTTATTTTGTGTGATTTTATCTCAATGTTTCATGCACGTATCTGTTCTGAAAAAATTCATTTACTATAAAAAAAAAACTTATTGTAACTCGTCACGCAGACGCATCAACGACGAGTATATCGTCCATGGTGTCGCAGAAGGATCTCAGGATAGGTGACAGAGTAATAGTATCATCCAGTCAAGGCAGCAAAACCGGTGTCCTGAGATACATCGGTACCACAGAATTTGCACTCGGCGAATGGTGCGGCGTGGAATTGGATGAGCCGATTGGAAAGAACGACGGCTCCGTCAACGACAAGAGGTCTGCATCAATTATCAAAATTTATAGTCCGGATCAAAGATCTCGATCGCTCAAGATCTCTTCCTCCGCCATTCGCTTCTCCCCGCAGAAGAACTTTAGACTTCTCAGGTCCTTTCATTACGTTTGAGATTTTTTCAAGTTTTTATTATTTCTTTATTCTTGTTACTTTATCATTACGTAAAACAAAGGAACAGTCTCTAATTCAGACAATAGAATACAGATATCTACAGCGTGGGAATATTGTTTTGTTCGATTCCGCAACGTCGAATTAATTAACATGACTCGATCACAACCAGTAGCTGTATTTATAACCTCGCTCTCATACAGAAGATGTAAACGGATAACTATGACAGCCTTGAGACTTCTTACCAGTGTTCTCTCTTACTCTAAAAAAATTGAAAAAAGATCAAACTAAGTTTCCATTAATCTCATTAATTATATAACAAAATAATAAGTCATATTAACAACGTTGCTCGGGAAATTAATTCGAACTGTTTAAGAAAAAAAAAAAAAAAATGTAAAGACATCAATTAGCTCCTACTTTTCTCTGCTTTGCTAACCAGTTTAGCGTTCATTCAGGTACTTCGAGTGTCGACCTAAATACGGGCTGTTCGCACCCGCGCACAAGGTCAGCCGGTCGCCGTCCAGCAAAAGGTCATCATGCATAGTGCACAAGCCAACCGGCGCCGCCCTGAACATGTCCCTGAGGAAGACTGGTTCCAGAGAATCATTGGCCTCGGTGTCGAGCATCATCAGCACTACCCCGAGCACAGTGAGCAGGGCTAGTGTCAGCGCCGCGAGGGTAAGATTCACCGTGCCAGAGTGAGGAGGATCGCCTACAGCTTGTATCTTCTCTCCAGAACGCAGATTCCTGACTGTCCAATCTGTTTGACACTTCGTTTGAACAATCAGAGAAAGATAGATTAGTCATTTGTGAAATTGGAAGACTGTAGATTTTTATGCATTTAAAGGCATGAAATAAGCAGATAACATATTAGTCTGTATGTTAGTAATGCACTAAAGTTACAAACTTACTAAACGTAGGGTCATACGTCGTTTTATATGTATTTGTTAAAATTATTAGTAATGTTTATTTTGGTACCAAATCTGTACCTTGAAGTCTAAAATATTTGGAAAATAAATGATTCTCTGATTGTTCTAAGGAATACAACAAACGCGTTTCTCTTAATTTGTATGAATAAAGCATCACCTCTTCTGTTAAACTGCTTTAAAACGCGTTTGCGAGTGAAACTGCGCGTTGTTAGCTTGTTAGTCCAATAGTAACGTTGTTACATAGATTGACATAGATATACACGTATATGTGTGTGTGTGCGTGTGTGATTAAAGTGCGAATGAATTAAAGTTGTTATCGATGTTGCTGTTCTTGTTAATAACATTATCCATTGTTAGATATTAGTTTAAGTCAAACTTAATTCATGATCCAAAGAGATGTTCAGTATTCCTAATGTTTGGATGGATTTAATTTTTATCGACTGCTTTAAAAAGTCATGTGATCGTACAGTATTCTTTTCACAAAATCTTTATATACTTTTTTTTTATCAAGAAAAAATAATATATATTTATTTATTGGAAGAGGAAGTAAGTAAGAATAGGAATTGTGCAGTTTAACTGTATGGCTGTTGCATGATATACTTTTATTTTTTTGTTGCATCCAAAATTCTAGCGGCCTGGTTTGCGCACCTCGACACCTGCACGAATCACCCTGCAGGTGAGATTATGATCTAACATTTATTTGACCATTAATTACCATTCCCTTTAATTTTAGTTTAATTAGGAATGTAATAAATGATATTCTTCAAACACTCTACACAACAGAACGAGATTAACAAACATATTGTATTTGCATAAATTCAAAAATAATCTGTATGATTTGAAAGCCAAGGTTTGCCATATTAATTCACTTAGAATATCATTACAGATATTAAAAATTTGTTCGTTAGTGCGTTATCGCTAGTTGTACAGTAGATAATAAGTAGAAAAGTACTTTGATATGTAATGTTAATAAAATCATCCGTCCATTCCTCTTAATCTCCTTACACCTATCTAAATATGTACCTGTTTTGTAAATTAATTTTTTTTTATTTATTTATTTAACTGGACGAAAATAATTTATGTTAACAATATTGTAAAATTTATTTGCCTGCCATTTATTATGCAAGTCGTATTTATTTAATTAAATGTCATCAGAGCAAATGTGTAATAAATAATTCAACCAATTCAATTTACACGCTTTTGAAATTCGTGCTGAGAATAAAATATTCAATGTATTTATTGTGGATGATGTAGAGATGAATATATGTATTTAAGTTGCAAATCTTGTACTAGGATAACACTACGCGGCTCGCATATTAATCGAGCAAACTTAGTTTGTATGCTTTTCTTGCATTTATTAAAAACCGGTTCTCCTGTAACATAAGAACGACAAAAATCTAACATAAAGAACGTAGTATGAATAGAACAAACATGGTTTTTGTATAAGTATATATAGACGCATATTTTGATGGCAATAATTAAATATTTACTTTCATTAAGATCAATGTAGGAAGTAGTATTATGATATAAATTCATATAATGTTATTCATTTGTTCTTGAACAATGTGTATTGTAATGCTGCAATAAGAAATCCTTACAATAGAACATTCCAAATAAATATTCAAACAATATTTGCAATTTTTCCTTACACATTCTTACGCATTTTTCATCTCCATCATTTCTAGGAAACGTTAAAGGAGAAACAGCAAGAAATCGACATTCTGCGGAAAGAACGAGATTTAGAACGTGAACGAATTACGAAAGCCGCAAATCAAGCAGATCAAGCAGAACAGTCGCTTATTTCAATAACAAAAGAATATGAGCAGGTTGTGATATTATCACACATCATTTATACAGTCGTTTAATTTTATGATGATATTCAAAGAGTAATTTTAATTTTAGTATCGAGAGAAAATGCAAAAAACTGTTACTGAAGTGGAGGTTGCGTTTTCAAAATTACTCGAGGAGAAAAATGCACTTGCTCTGCAACTGGAGGAAGAGAAAAGGAAGTGCGAAGATCTTCTGTTTCGTTTTGAAGAAGAGTCGGTTAACAAGGATGATATTCAGGTACACATCATAACTGTATAACTTTTATTCCAGATATGTTAAGACATATTAATTTGATATAAAATATGTTGTAAGGTAAGTGTAAACATTTATAAGAAGAATTTGAAAAATAAGAGTTTTTTTAAACAATAAAACAGGAAGTAAAATAAAAGAATATATACATGGTTTTTATATTTTTTCTTGCTTCACTTTGTTTTGTCAAGTTTCTAATTCTGTTGCAAGATTAATTATAGATCAATTGTTCACAAAAATTACAAAGAATTATAGAATATTAAAATTAGGGACTAGATGCTTGCCCTACAATTGAAAGCTTATATGCAAAATGGTGATGGGTAAAGCTATAGCATATGTGACTTAATTTAAAAGACATAAAATTCTCCAAAATAATCATTTATAAGCAATAGTTACAACTGCATTTTAAAAAGATAATTAACCAAAAATAAAAGATTTTATACGGTATATGACAGTATCTAGGCTGTGGGTTAACGTAAAAACCTTATCGTTTCTTTTAAAAAAGAGAGAAGTGAGCAATGTGTGAGTATCCGATGGCAGCCATATGGGATAGAGGAAGGGTTCATGATGCTGTATATCTGCACCGCTTCTCTTATCGTCACTATAGTCATGTCGTTTAGTATTTCATTGCAAATTTGTGCAAAAAACTAAATGATGTCATAGTATCTCTTCAATGCTTTCTCGACCAATTAATTCATAATTTTGATTAACATTAAATATTAGAATAATTACAGTAATGGTACTATCTATTGGTGCTCATGAATTAATTAGAATATATAAAACTAAAAAGTAACATAAAAAAGAATGAAAATATTACCAATTGAAGAAATTGAATTTGTATTATATAAAGAATAGATTTAATTGTTACGTATTTGTAACAAATGTAATAGTTGTTACATGTAATTTGTTAGAGAGGTGCGGGATTAACAAGCTTTACAGTGCACTGCAAACATAATTGCTGTCTATTTCCAATATCGCTTTTTTTCACACTAAAAGTGCTTTATATATGAATCAATTATTAATACATAATATATAATCAAGTCGTCGTATGAAAAATTTAAAAATCAATTTATTTATTTTTTTTTATTTATTTATTTATTTTGTTAATTTATTTATTTGTTACTTTGTTGTTTATTTATTATTTATTTATTTTACATTTTTATTTATATCATTACGTAAAATTTATGTATTTTTGATTTGGTTATATTACACACAGTTGTATATTATACACATATATTTATTATATACATAATTGTTTATACACATAGTTGTATATTAAAAAAATGATATTCTTGTATTTTATTGCATTTTCGCCTAATTCAATTTCGTCGGTAAAAAAACTTATGTTGCGTTTAATGCGCAATCTTAATGTGCTTTATGTTAATTAATGTATGTATTTAAACTGATTTATAATAATATTAAACAAGTACATTTGTGGTTAGGTGATAAATACTGTAAATGAAACTAAGATCAAAGATCTCGAGAAGCAATTGCTGGAAGAAAGAGAACGTGTTGCTCAACTTGAACATGATAGCATCAAATTATTCGAAACGGAAGAAGAATTGGCACGTCTTCGTAATGAAGCTTCTAATGCTGCTACTCAAGAAAAACATCAACTGGAAGGTACTTTAGGAAAAAATATTTTATCACATATTACTTTACAGTTTAATCACAGCTTATTTTAATCATCACACACATTAATCACAGATTAATCACACATTAATTTAGACTTACAGAATCGTAATAAAATTTTGGAAGAAAGTAGAAATAATCTTGAGAATGAGGTGCAAGAGAAAAGAATACTTATGGAGCAATACGCAACTCGAATAGAAGAATTGGAGTCAAAATTGAATAAAAATCAGCATGAAGCTGCAACTCATAAAGAATCAGAAACTAGTTTACGAACAGAAATAGAACGTGCAACGAAAGATTTGCAAAAAAAGAATACATTGATAGAAGATATGAAAAAAGAATTCGAACAGAGTACAAATACTTTGAAAGGAGAGTTACAAAAAGCTACAGAAACAATAGAAAATATTAAAAAAGAAAGTACGAGCGAAAAGGAATTGTTGATGTCTAAGTATGAAAAGATAGTTGAAGAGAAAGAAAGTCTTCTGAAAGCAAAAACGCAAGAATTAGAGCTACAATCAAAGAAACAATTAGAAGTACAAAATGTTGCGTTGGAGAATCTTAAGACTGAGAATATGAAACAAATTAATAAACTTTCAGAATCTTTCAATGAACAGTTGAACATGAAAGATTCGAAAATTAAAGAAGTTTCTAATCAACTCGATCAGAAAATATCTGAGACTGAAAAACTGATGGCTGAATTATCTGTGCAAATAAATATAAGTAAGAAAAAAGATGAAGAATTATCCGCCGCTTTAAAGCAACTCGAAGGTATGTTAACAATACGAGACATTCAAATATTAATTTAAAACATTTGTAATTTATTAATTTACAGAGTTAAATGAAAAGCTCAAGTTAATGGAAGAAAGGAATAGTTTGCTTTCTAAGCAAATTCAGGAGTATCAAACAATGGCTGAAGATAATTTTAAAGTAGTCCAGGAAAAGCAGAAATTGGTAAGTATTTTTCTTTATAAATATTACGTTCTTAATAATAATAAATGTTTTGCTACTTTAGGAGCATGATATCGCTTCTTTAATTGCTACCGAGGCTGATTCTTCAGCACAATTAAAAAAATTAAGCGAAGAATTAAAAGTAAAAGAAAAAGAATTATCAGAACTTCGTTCAACAACTGCGGCTGAAATAGAAGAATTAACTAAACGTTATCAGGATCAAATTGAAGAGAAAGCAAAATGTATAGAAGAAGCAAATGCTTATATATCTCAAAAATCTCTGTTACTTGATAAATTAGAAAATGATGTCCGAGAATTGAAATCGATTCTTGCCAATAAAGATGAAGAAATAAAAAATCTCACGCAAAAGACTTTAGGTAATATATAAATATTAAATTTAATTGTAATAATTATATCATTGAATTAAGTTTATTATTCTATCTATATTTCAGAACTGCAAAACGCACTAACTTTGTCAGAACAAGCTAAAACGAATCTGGAGACTGAATTCTGTGGACTTCAAAGTAATATAGAACAATTAAATCAACAAATTGCTGGTACAGAAAATAAATTATCCCAAATCACTTCCCAAAAGGAAAAATTGGTTAGTATTACTCTATAAAATAGAGCTTAAAAGATATAATTATTAGATATAAAATATGTAGTTATTTAATTTATGTTTAGGAAGCTGATATTACAAATTTAATAAGCACTTCCACTAATTCATCGGATCAACTTATGAAATATAATGAGGATTTACGAGTGAAAGAAAAAGAACTTGCTGAATTTAAGGATAAAGTATTCAAAAATGAAACTATGCTCAAATTATTAGAATCAAAGTTGACTAACACAGAGACAGAATTAAATAAAGCTAACACACAAATTCAAGAGCAACATACAGAGTTAGAAAATAGAAAATCTGAATTGGAAAAGGAGAAGAAATTGAATACGGAGTTATCTGGTAAAATAGAGGGATTTGAAACAGAAAATATAGAACTTCAAAAACAAATAAAAGAAAATGATCATATTAAAGAAGAACTTAAAGAAAAAACCCAGGAATCATTGAATCTTTCAAGTGAATTAAACAATAATAAAGAAGAAATCCTTAATCTACAATATCAATGTGAAGCATTAAAAAATTCACATAAAGAAGAGATATCTTCTCTTCAGAAAATGATAAATAATTTAAAAACAGAACTAACTACTTCTCAAGAGGAAACAAAGGGTTTGCAAAAGATAAAATCCAAGTTAGAAGCAGATCAAAGTGCTAATCGTTGGTCAATTGAAGAATTGACAGAAAAGCTCGAAGCTGAAGCAATAATTCGTACGAAATTAGAATCATTAATAACAGAAAAAGATTCTAGTCTGAAAAAATTACAAGAGAAATATGAAGATTTACAAAAAACGAACGAAACTTTGACAACTAGTAAAGAAGCTACTGACAAAAATCTTATAACATCATTAGATAGTATGTCCAATGAAGTACAAGAATTAAAAGATAAACTAGATGTTACTATGAACACGATTAAAATCAAAGAAGATGCTCTTACACAAATGAAAAAAGAGGCTGAAGAAACTGAAGCACAAATTTTAAAACTTAATAACACTGTTTCTTCTATGCAAAAAGAACAAACAAATAAAGTGGTCGAAATAAAAAAATTACAAGAGATATTATCAGAAAAGGAAAAAGAAATATCTAACAATACGAAAACAAAAATTTCTTTAGAAAATAATCTAAAATCTCTAGAATTGAAATTAGAGGAAAATGCAAAAACTTTAGAATCACATTTAAAGACTGTACAAAATGAATTGGATGTAAAAAATGATATACTTCGAGAATCAGAACATATTATAAAAGAATTAAAAAGCTCCAAAGAAGAATCTGTAATGAAATTACAAAGTACTTTAGAATGTGAAATGAAAGCTAAGCAAACTGAACTTGAATCTTACTGAATTACAAAAACAGCAACAATTGCTCCAAGATACTGTAGAGAAACAAATTAATGATTTGAATAACAAAGAAATGACGATCAACAAATTAACAGCACAAATTAAAACTTTAGAAGATGCACAAATGGAAAAGTTAAATAATGAACAGATGCAAAATAAGGAAGTTAAACTCATTCAAAGTAAACTAAATGAAGTGATTAAAGAAAACAGAAATTTACTTGAGAATAAGGAATCTTTTGAAAAATTGCTTACAGAACAAGAACAGAAAACTGAAATGTTGACAAATACCATAAAAATGAAAGAAAAAGAAACTGAAAAAAATATTCAAAATTTGGTAGAAAAATTGAACATTATGTCCACGGAATCTGCACAATTAAAAGAAGCACAAAATAATTTGTAAGTATAAAAAATATAATTTTAAACTTTTTCTAATAA
>KQ435922.1:2314319-2331179 GCA_001276565.1 Melipona quadrifasciata
CAGCAAAAACATTTTACATTTTTATGACAATTCATTCGACCATTATTCTGTTTCACTACCTTCTGCATATTTGTCATTTTTTACTTCTATCCTTAAAGGAGAGCGACCTCTTGTATGATTTCCAATTCGAGATCGAAGATCGCCTTTTAATGTACTCCTGAGGTCTCGTATTCTTGATTGCCTTTAAAATATTACATGTTACTCTCAAGTGTTATTCATATAAATAGAATATAAAATTTTTTCAATTCTTACCTATCCTTGATAGAATTATCAATAACTTCGCTTTTTACATTGTTTAGTCTCGCCCACACTGTAGAAGCAACACGAGGTTTATGTTGAACTACTTTTATCACACTGCCCTTAGGTCCTTGAACTTCTTTCGCTGGTTTGTCACTATCCTCATCGCTATAGTCTTCATCTTCGTCTTCCTCTTCTCGTTCCTCTTCATCAGACGCTTGCCATTCACCCTCTTCCTTTTCCTGGCTTTCATTATCTTCGATTATTTCACCATCTTCTTCCTGTACAACATAAAACTCAAACTATTTTAAGATTTTTGTTACAACACTTAAGTATAATATGATATTAAATTTTTGATGATAACTACCTCTGAATCGTTAAGCTTTAATGAATTTGATTTCGTTGCATTTGTATTTGTTACCACTACTTGAATTGCGTCACGGAACTGCGTTCCTTTCTTCGATATGCCGAGTCTGGATCGTAAATCATTACCTTTTGTTAAGTTGTTTAACATCGTCTGCAAATGTATTGTAATGACTAAATAAATTCTATCATTGTAGGGGTTTCAGTTAGCAGAATTTACTGACTTGTCGAAGTTTCGCCCGTCGTTTGTGTATTTTTTCTTCTTCATCGTCTGCATGCATTCGCATCCGTAACACTTTACTTCTTTTACACCATTCGTCTTCGCTATCACTGCTCGAACTACTCCGTTGTTTTTCAGTGTACGTAGTTTCTTTTGGAGGATATTTTATCCCTAATCTTTCCTTCACACTACGCCCGTGATCTTTAGGTTCATTTTTAGTGCCAAACTCACTTTCCATAGCATCATTGAGTCCCCAACTTTCTGACAATGCACCCCAAGGGTTCTTTGCGTGTTTTCTATCTTTAACATCATCTTGCGGTTCTTCTTTGAATTTTCTTTTATTTTGTCTAATTTGTTTATACATTCGTTTTCGAGACTCGGTCAGAATTCCTTTAATACCTATAAAAAAAAATTTAGTATTATTTAGTTATTCAATATTTGGACAAAACATATTATATTTTTATAGTGTTTATTTGTAGCAGATATTTGTAATAATACCTCCGAAATTTGGATTTCCATATTTTTTATAATATTCGCTCATTTTCTCTGCATTAGGCTGTTTTTTATCAGCTCTAGTAGCAAATCTAAGGAATATTGCTTTGGATTTAGGATAATCTATCCCCTTCCTCCACAAACCAGGTGGTAATGGGCAATTAATATCCTTGATACTTATATAATCTTCATCTGTTTCCTTTGTGATTTCATTATCTTCATCCATTTCGATAGTACAATCGTCATTAGTTACATTGTTCTCTTCATCAGGATTATCGTCAAATGACTTTGTAATTCTCTGCTTTTCTAAACTTACTATTTTTTTCGATAATCCCAACATAGCTCTAGCTGCTGACACATTGTCTAACCAGACAACATTACCTATATTGTAAATAAAGAATGAGAATCATAAATAATTTAATGTTTTTTTTTTATTTGTATAATTCATGAATTAAACTTATTCCTACATGAAACGTCATTGATCCATTCAATGGACGCTGGGGCATAATCTTCAAAATATTTAAAAACATCTTTGGTACTCATCTCTTCTGTTCCTCTCATATGTATTACATTCAGTCTGATATTTTTCGTATTTTCACTATCTTCCACAATGCCCATACTAAAAATTAAAATAATTTATATTATACATATATATCTGGATTATTGAACTACTTTACATTGTTCGCCAAGCTAATACTTATTACTATTTTTACCTAGAATATAAATCTTGCTCTTGGTTTGATAAATTATTTTTTAATTTTTCTGTTAGCCCAAAACGTTTGGCTCTCTCTTCCATTTTCAATTTTTCTTCTTTACTGAATATATCTATACCAGTCATAAAAGTACCGCCACGATTTTCATAACGACTATCTAACTGTACCTGATTGGATAAAATATAATATATTAATTTCTAATTTCATGATTTATCATATGCATAATATTCTTGTAGCTCAATATTATAAAATGATTCTCTAAAATAAGAAAACAACGAACTAAGTACATAAATAAATATACATGTTATGTAGGTTCATGCCGTATTTTTTACGAAAATTGGAATCACAATAACAATGAGAAAATTCATAAAACTTGCACATCGATCACGTAAATTGATCATTTTTAATGTTTCTTTACCTCTGGTACTTGCATATTGTTTGAATTAAATGTTTTTACATCGGTTTGTTCAGAATCAACATTCTTTACATCATCAGTAACTGGGATCATTTCCACCTCCATAGGCTCATCCATTTTAAATAGTGATTCAATATCTTTTCAAAAAATCCAAAGCATTCATGAAATATGGATTATCAAAGTATCTATTTATGACATATAACGCCAAGAAGAAATAACACGATAGGTTATGATACACAGCTCTGACTACATAAATATTGAGGTTACATATCCTATAGTTTTCAATGACGCAGGCGCTTCCACTATTCTAGCGGGAAAATCAAATTATCAACATTAGAATCTTAAATACTAGTAACCCTAAGATATACTAATCCTTTTATCGCGGAGCCCAATAAAACGGTGAAGCAAGAACATTGATAATCTAGTTTATTATTGTACTTTATCGAATCCATACCTATATCTCTACAAACAGTATTAATGTCATAAATTTATTCTTATGCTTGCACGTGTATCGCTAATTTATATTATGAAAGGTGATCACAAAAAAAATAATAACACAAACTGTTATTTAACAGGTAGAAATTGCGCGTCAATATCGGGAAATATCTGATAACACACACAGTGTTAAATTTAAATTTAAATAAGATCTCCAACCGCTAAATATAATCTCCAATCGATCGAACGTCGATCAATGATCCATTTAACTTCACCAGTATTTTTTCTTCTAAATTCCGGACTGGCCTGTAGACAGTATTATTTTTATCAATGCAAAGTTATACGCACGAGATTTCTTGGCAAGTAGTTGAGATGTGTGTTTCTAAATAATTTAATTTTACAATCTACGCACACGGCAATCTATGACATAATATACGATAAATTAAAATTAATCAAGATTAATTAAGATTAATAGGCTTATTTAGATCAGATGGATTAGTAATGTAGATTTGGAATAGGCTTTTTAAGATTAATAAGCTTATTAATTAAGATTAATAATGTTCAAATGATTTAATCTAAAACTATACTATTTGACAATTCTTCAATTTTCAGTGATCTTTCCTTTGATATATACTTATGTACTTTAATTATCTCCAATTATTTGAGTCTGTAGTAAATTTCGAATGAAATTTCATTGATGATTTTTATTGTCATGAAAAGACAATAAAAAGACTTTTATTGAAATGAAAAGACTTTGAGACTATCTAATATTTGATTTCGAAGCACTTATATACTAGTGGTAAATTAAGAAGCAATCGCTTCTATTGAGACAGTTTGCGGCTAACGTCGGTTTAACGTGGACGCATGATCGCGTCGAGCGAAGAACTTTTACTCTTCTTCCGTGATTCCAGGAGAATCGTTTGGATCTTCTTATAATTGTGGATCATTGACATCAGTGATTTTATTATAGTTTTATTATAGTTTTATTATTTTAGGAAATTAACTTTCTTCTGTGAAGAGAATTCAATATGCCTGAAAATGGAATGCAGATGACCGAGGTGGTAAGTGATTAAAAAAAAGGTGTTTGATGATTATTCTTTGTTTTTTTTTTTTATAACTGATTGTTTGAAACTTTTGTAATAAAAAAACTTCTATTAATTCCAGCGTCAATTGTATAAAAAATTTAATGTGGTATGTGTATTAGTTTCTGGAATATCCAATTGGACAATTCTAAACTTTAATGATGAATTAAAAGTGCGCAACATAACTCTACATTTTTAATACTTTGTATTCCAATTTAGAATTAATATTAAATATTCTTATATAAAAAAGCTTAAATAAAACATAATATATTAATTAATTTAAATTATACTAACATTATGATAGTTGCTTTCGTAAAGACATTTTCAAAAATTAAACAAATTTTCAATCGGTAAAAGTACACCCTGTGATTTCTATTTTCCGGAGAATGCTTATATGATCAGAATATTGTCTGAACATATTAACACTATCATATTGTGTAATACAATTTAAAATACAATATTATTGCACCATTATTATTACACTTTTTACATCTAATGGTGATAATTGAAATACCGCTAGATATATGTAGATTACAAAAATTTTCTGTATAAATGTATTTTTCTCTTTTATATAGATGATTGAGAGACACTGCGTATAATATTAAAACGTAAACTTGATAGTGAACTTCAATGGTTGCGTTATTGAAAAAGGACAGTATTGATATATATATGTATATTTAGATTCTAATCGAGCCTTCAGAACATTGGTTATGTCTTGGAGCTAATAAACCGTGATTACAAATTCAAGATTGCGAGATACATTTCATTTTGCCAGTAAAAAATGTAAATTTCCTCTTGTTCTGAAATATTAAAATCTGGAATGTTGAAATTGCGTTATATTACATTTTCTGGAAAATAATTGAAGTAATTAATTATTGATGATCAACGATAATTAAAATAATTAAAATAGTTAAAATAATTAAAAAATTAAAATACCGATAGAATATCTAAACGGCAAAATAAAAAATTAATTAAAAAATATTTCAAATATTTACATGAAAAAGTTCTTTTCCTTTAATTTAATTATCTTCCTGTTTAATCCTCTTAACGAGCACGATGATACAATTATTCCTGTCCAGTTGGTTTTCCAACATAATTACGTTCCCGAGTTTTTTATTATTACAAAAAATATATTACATACTTAATGCGACCATGCTGGTCGTACGTTCTAAGTTTTAGTTATTTTCTACAAAAAACAAAAATTATGATTTCATTAAAAATTCCTTGTTAGAAAGAAAAAAAAAGAAGATAAATCATAACAGCATTGTAAAATCTAAAAAAAGTTAAGAGCAATCTGTCAGAATTAATATTCTATGCGATTTCAAATATTTTCTAAGATCAAGTAATTGTTATTATGTACTGTCTATTTTTATTATTTCAGAATATAGAGAATTTCACACCGTCGGATACTAAAAGTCGACCAGAGAACAAGAGAAATACAAATCTCACTTATGGCATCGACGACATCCCGCCATGGTACCTTTGCTTATTTATGGCTTTACAGGTACTTTTATAAATTAAGCATGAAATATTTCTTATAGGAAAAGAACTATTTATATATTTTATGTTCAATATCAAAGAAATTTGCAATTAATTTAATCTTCATCTATTTGGTTTACAACATAAATAAAAAGAAACTTTTTTTTCTTTCAAAAAATTCCACGAAATACAAATCCTTTTTCTGGGTTATAGAAAAATGTAGATATAAATCAAAGCTACTCATATTTCTCGCAAATATTTGAGATAAGTATGACAAAATTTCATCATCTTGTGATATGATAGGATATCATAATCTCTTCTAAATTTGGTTTAGTCTCGTCTAAATCTATTATTCTTTTTATCATTCATATTATCTATAAAAGGAATAATATATTTTTCAGCACTATTTGACCATGATAGGTGCAATAGTCTCGATTCCCTTCATCCTTACTCCTGCATTATGCATGGCAGAAGACGATCCATCGAGAAGTTACATAATCTCCACTATGATCTTTGTCACAGGACTAGTCACTTTCATTCAAACTACCGTAGGATGCAGGTAATTTAGCCCCGAAAAGTATCAGTCTGAAAAGTAAATAAATTTTTAAATGAATTATATAATTCATTTTTAATTTTATTTATATTTGAGTCAAATTTATTTCAAAATTTAATTTACATTTAATTTAAATTTATTTCAAAAGCCTTTTATATAGATTATTCAACTTACCAAGAGCATTTGACTCATACTGTATAAATTACTGCGAATCGTTCTAGAGCAATTAAATTGATAAGTGACGCTTAATAGGTGCTATAGAGCAGACACAAGATTGCTTTTGTAACTATGAAACAATTATATAGATATTGAGCAATTTGTTACGAATACAAACTTTATAAATTCTGTCATTGCTATAAATTTTTTCTTTAAAATTTAAATTACAAAATTCCATTAACTATTGCAAACGATAAGAAGTTAATAATTATAAATTAAAGTTCGTACAATAAAATATTTATTAATAGGTTTTTCACTGCAAACTAAAAATCACTATTTTTGAAGAGGATTTTTCTAAGTTTGTAATTTTCATTTTAGATTTCATTATTTATGAAATGCTTATTTTCTTTTTTGATATTTATCTTTTACTAAATAAAATCGCCGTCTTTTTTTATTTTATGATTCTTTCATTTTATAATGATCTCATTGTATCAATATCTCAATATTATTATGATTATCACGTAATAATGAAAGACGAATATTTATATGTAACTAGAATATTTACAATATTTACAATATGATTAGAAACGCCATCGTTACGAATGTAATTTATAGATGTAGATGAATTTGAGTATCAAGGCTGAATTATTGCAGTCGATATTTATGCGTGCTTCATGCCTTGATAATTCGTGTCTGTATCTCGTTCTAATGCTAATCTTCCTGATTTCATTATTGTTGGATTATTTTGTACTCTTGTTTAAAATTTACGGATCGTTAGCAATATCCAACAACTTCCGGGAAGAAGTAATACTTCAAATTTTACTGATTTAAAATTATTACGAAATTCCATAATTGTGGAGAATGTTCCAAAATCATTATTTTAGAAACGTATCTTAGAAATGTATTTTTATAATCGTAGATTACGTCACTTCTTCAATTTGACTTTTAAATTGTGTTGATATATATTTCTTAGATGTTATATTTTGTATGTCATATATCAATGCATGATATACATAAATATTATATTTCAAATATGTGATATTTCAATATTCTAATAGCATATAATATAAAAATTCGATAATATGAATATGAATTTGTTTTCGTCGCTAAAAATGGGTTTTTTAAATTTCGTAATTTTATAGACTCGATTTCATATTATTTTAACTAAATATTATTCTTAGCAATTTAAATATACCATGATTAGTCGATAATTACTGATGACTAATTACTCAATTTAATTGCTCATGAAACTGATTCTTAATTCTTAAAATATTCTGTTTCCAATATTCATATTTTGCCGTAGATTGCCTTTAGTTCAAGGAGGAACCATCTCCTTTTTAGTCCCAACTTTAGCCATACTAAGTTTACCTCAATGGAAATGTCCACCGCCGGAGATTTTGGACCAAATGTCTCCTGAAAATCGCACTGAATTATGGCAAGTTAGAATGAGAGAACTTTCAGGAGCCATTGCTGTATCCTCTTTATTTCAAGTGGTCGTTGGATTTGGAGGTATTGCAATCATATTTAAGCTATTCTTTAAATATTAAATTTTCCTTATTTAATAGGTATTATCGGATATTTATTGAAATTTATTACGCCACTGACTATTGTGCCAACTGTGTCTCTTGTTGGAATATCTCTCTTTGAAAATGCAGCTGATGCTGCGTCTCAGCATTGGGGTATAGCAGCTGGGTAAGCTTACTTTCTTTATCTTTATAAAGTAATGATATTGCAGATTGTTTTACTTCGATAATGTTGTTCAAACAATTTAATTAATGAACTAATTAAAATTAATGTTCTCGACGAGGAAAGTATACATAATTTCTTATTTATCGATCTTGCAGAACAATATTGATGTTAACGTTGTATTCACAAATACTTGTTAATGTACCATTTCCAATATTGGTATATCGTAAAGGTCAGGGAATAGGAGTCCGGTGGTTTGAACTATTTAAACTATTCCCAGTAATTATTTCATATATTTATATTTTGCAACTTTCACAGTGTTTTTCATTTAAGTTTTTATCATTTTTATCTTTACTTTTTTTTTTATGTTAGGTACTCTTAACAATAATAGTTATGTGGATAATTTGCGCAATTTTAACCGTGACCGATGCTTTACCAGTCGGTCATCCAGCCAGAGCAGATAGTAAATTAAAGATTATCAATGATTCTCCGTGGTTCCGAATTCCATATCCTGGTCAATGGGGTACACCGACTGTAACTCTGTCTGGTGTGCTTGGTATGTTGGCTGGTGTATTAGCGTGTACAGTGGAATCTATCAGTTATTATCCAACAACGTCCAAAATGTGCGGTAAGATTTGCAGATCTGCAGATACATTGTTCAAATTAATAACATTTATAAATATCTTCGAAAAATATATTGCATTTAAAATAAAAATATTTATATTTTTTATGTATATTTAATTTACGTAACATATTATAGCTTTCGAGATATCCATATATCCAATAAACAGGTTCTATTTCATTCCAATTTCAAAGTAGTTAAAAATATAAATGTTTAAAAATCTGAAGATCAAAAAGATTAAAGGATTTGAAGATTACCAGATTGTTAAATTAAAATATTTGACAATTTAAATTTTCTAGCTAAAATTTTTTGAAATTTGACTTTTAGGCGCTCCACCTCCTCCAGTTCATGCCATTAATCGAGGTATCGGTATGGAAGGACTTGGGACAATGTTAGCTGGTCTCTGGGGCAGCGGAAATGGTACAAACACATTCGGAGAAAATGTTGGAACTATTGGTAAATCGTTTAATATTCTTAGAAAAAAATATCAAAGATTATGAGTTACATTTTTTCTTTTTTCTTTTTTTGTTGACTTGTAAGTTTGATGTTCTTAAGTCACTGTTTAAACGAAATATTATCAGGTGTTACGAAAGTGGGTAGCCGCAGAGTTATTCAATGGGCATGTGTCTTGATGATACTTCAAGGATTGATTAGTAAATTTGGCGCCGTTTTTATCATCATTCCCGAACCAATAGTTGGTGGAATATTTTGCGTGATGTTTGGAATGATTAGTGCCTTTGGTATATCGAAATCTATTTTTTTAAATACAATTATTTTACAGCAGAAATAAGAAAAAGATAAGAGATATGATATTTTCAGGTCTCTCTGCCTTACAGTACATAAATTTAAACTCAGCAAGGAATTTGTACATTCTTGGGTTCTCCATTTTCTTTCCACTGGTAAAATAATTCTTAATTAAATACATTCACTAATTGTATTTTCTTATTAATGTTTAAATTAATAAATAATTGATTATATATCAATTGCACAACTGTTTAAAGTTGTGCTTGAATTGCGAGAGTAATTGAAATTTAAATTGTTCTCATGAATTTTCAAATTTTATCTAAGTGGATGATCAATCACTCAGGTGTAATACAAACCGGAAACGAAATAGCCGATGGAGTAATTACCGTATTACTTAGCACAACTATCTTGGTAGGGGGTGTAGTAGGATGTGTACTAGATAATATTATACCAGGTGAAATTTACATAAAAAATATTAATTGTAATTAATCTTTTGGAGATCAATGACGCAAATGATGTGCGTCGTGATACGCCTAGACAAAGTTGTATGTTATATTAAAAGAAATGTAAATTCTAAATAGTTTTCTGGTTAGATGAAAAAATTAAAACAAGTTTCTTTTTCTAAAACAATAAAATATGCAGTTTATGCATTCATGACCACTACTAATTTTTTTAAGGTACACTTGAGGAACGTGGACTGATCGCTTGGTCAAAAGAAATGCAATTAGATACCGGAATAGACGAAAAAAAGGACCAAGAATACGTACCTAACACGTTCGATTTTCCGTTTGGAATGGATGTTTTACGAAGGTAATTTTCTTTCCAAAAAGTATCTTTTTTCAAATTTGTACATCTTTCAAATGACTTCAAATTTACATCATTTTCTTCTTGCAGATGGAAATGGACACAATACGTACCATTTTTACCGACATACAAACCTGGAATTTACTCATGCAGTCGGAGGAATCAATGAGTACTTTTTTGATTTTACGTTACCTGATAATTCATTGATAATAACCATGGAAAAATTGCAATTTATGATACATTAGTGTATATATATATATATACGATAAATATTGAATGAGTCATTTTGCGAATGATGAATTGTTAATTGAGCGCAAAAGAAGATTGTATCGAAATGAAAATAACAGAATTTTTATGTAAAAACAATGAATTTAATTTTTTATTGTCTTTATCTGTAATTTACATTGAAAGTACAAATTCATAAAAATTTAGGAAATTCTAGGGAAATTATTTCTCAGCAGCGATGTACAGCATTGTACAAGAATAGCTCAAATTGTATATATGGCGCGAAATAGTCGCAGATAGTCTCAGTTAACGTTTAAATGTTATTTCTAACAATTCGCGCAAATACGAATAAATACAATCATGGCTGCATCCTCAGACGTTGCTACGGTATTGCATACGTGTATTATATTTTTATTAATATTTAACTTGCAAATTTAATTGTAACAACATAACCTATACCTAAACTTAAGATGTTTCGACCGGTTTGTTCAAAACAACTCGACAAAATATCTATTTACCAAAATAATACAACTTATCTTGTAATATATAACATGTATCACTTTTTATAAATAAATTTGTTAAACATAAAATATCATGTAAGATGTTTTATATGTGTGTAACTGGAATCTACGAATATATTGCGCATTCTAAATGAAACATTGGTTTTATATGTATAACATTCTTCTAAAACTTCTGTTTATATTTAAATTTGGTTCAAATATATAAGTCCATTCTAGTATATATGATTATCTAACTTGATTTATTAATTAACATACAGATCAAATTACAAAGATACTTGAACATGCCATTGGTTCAAAGATGCAAGGAAATAGCGGCACTAATAGACGAATCGAGCACAACAGAATTGCAACATGTGTTTTCAATATTAATAGACTCATTATTTGGAATAACTGATAATATTGGTTGGGGGTTACACAGCATCACTTTTAAGAAATGTGCACTTGAATATGAAACACTTTGTAACTTCCTTAATCCACAAGGACCAGTTTTTTCTTTATGTTATAAATTATTGCCAGACTGTTACTTGAAATACAATTTTCCAGTTTCATTTTTACCAGTATGTAAAAACGTCTATGTATTATTGGTAATTATAAAATGAATAAAGATTAATTTTTGTATTTTTTGTTTACTTTAGATAAAGGTACGTTCAATGTTAGAAGAAGGAGTAATACCACCATTTTATTTAGACAAAATCAGGGACGATCAGGGTACACGTGGTGTATCTGCATTAAATATGAGTATCCTTTTGATATATCAGCTTAAAATGATTTAATAAAATATTTTCTTTTTTAAACTTGCGCAAGATAAGTCCTTAACAGTTATACATATCCTTTTGAATATTACATCTTCCATTTTGCATATCATCTAACAAACCCATGGTTGCAAGTGCAACAGCAAGAGAATGTCTGGGTTAATTGGGAAACTGTTTATGTTCAATTAGCACATTGTTATTTATACCATTTTCTACCAAGAGATAATTCTTCAGTTTTGCCAATAATTAGCCCATACATTAGAAAAACACCTCAACGAAAATTGGTACAGTCACCTGAATCTAAGAGGTATTTTTGGAGAATAATAAAAGATATATTAAGAAGAGATGAATGAATAAAACTACACATCCTTAGGATTAGACAATAAGTCAATTTTCAATCAGAAATTATTACAGAATGCAAACACCACGACTATTGAGAACGTCAATATTATCACCAGGATCTCCGAATTCTCCCTCGAGCGTTCCACAACAACAATGTTTGCCAGAAGTTTGGAGAAGTGAGACTGTAGTTCAAGTATTTCTCGATTTTTGGGTAGAATATGTAGAGGATCATCAATTAAATCCACGATTAAGTACATCGTATTCTGCATCCATTCCGCGTCGAGTAAGTTTACATTTGAAATTTTTTTATATATTTATTTATTTATTTATTTATTCATTCATTCATTCATTCATTCATTCATTCATTCATTCATTCATTCATTCATTCATTCATTCATTAATTGCAGCACAGCATTCATTCCGGAGAGCATATACGTCTAGTGCGGGCATTTATAAAAACTTTACATGAATTTGCAAATAGCGCAACGGGCGACAAAAGTGCGATGGATGAACTTAAACGGTATATAAATATTCAGAAAGATATTAAACAACAGCTTAATATTATATTAGCTCCATGAAATAAAATTTTTTATATTTTATTTGCAGAATTATTTTACCATCTGTTCAAGGCAAAATCTACACATTCCTTCGAAAAGCCATACATCATTGGCCATTAGATAGCTCTTTTAGATTAATTCTTGAAGCTTGGTTAAGCTTTATTCAGCCATGGAGATACTTTTCTGGTATAACATTTAGCAAGGAAGGGTAAATAATAAAACTTTTGTTAACTTATTATTATAATGTGTTATTATCATAACGTATTATTAGAAGTTAATTTTATCTTTCTATAGTAGAGCCGAAGAAGAGGAAAGAGGGAAGATACACGATGCATATAGATGGATGCCTTTCATCGCTCATAACTTATTAGCCTACACGGCAATATTTCAACAACTACTTCCGCGATTTATGAGAACGGATCTTATAGCTCCAAAGAATGCATTGATGTTATTCAGAGTTACGAAAGTATGTTAAGCTCTTTTAGATATCTGAATTGTGCGTTAACATATATTTATTACGCTTATTCTTTTTAGGTTTTCTCGCAACCATATTTAGCAAAGATAATATGCGAAATAGAAAGTCACATGGACGATGTTGGATTAAGCAGGAGTCGAGTATCTACAAATCAATGGGCTTCAACTGTACGACAACAAATTTTAGAGCTCGAAGGACCGACATACCAATATGTTCTAATGTTTTCTATGGCTACTATTTCACAGGTACTATTCCACACAACATGAAGTGTATGTTTCAGAAACGTTTATCTTCGAATTCCTATTTCAGGTCGTATGTTTATTAAGCACAGTTAAACAAGCACATTTGACAGCAACTAGTTTGATCGATGCATTAGAAAAGAAGAGAAAAAACAGGCCATTTTTATTAGCATTATGGGAATTCATTAATGGTGAAGATTATTCTTCAGATGATATTAGTATAGAGGAAAGACGTCGCGTACCTGTTTATCTAGCGAATGCACAGCAACAATTAATTGAAATCTTCGAGGTATAACATAACTAACAAATTCTTCAATCTTGTGTAATTTCAAATATTGTGTAATTTGTAATATAATGTTTATAGATTAAAGTAGAAGACATTCCTCAAGTAGCTATTGAAGCTGATCAAGAATACCATGAAAGCATTCTATCAACATCCTTTTGTCACCAGTCACAAGTATAAATTTGATTGTCTGTCTAAAAATCTTCATTAATACAAAGTTTCTAACTCATTTCCGTTTCTAACCCATCTTTCAGATGGATTCCAGTTTAGATACAAGTAGACCAGGTATTTTTGTACCTGATCAAAAAGATAGACAAACGTGTAAATATGTTGAGTACATGGGAGATCCGGAATTACAACCAGTTCGAAGTAACGAATGTACATTTCTTGTTAAAAATTTATATAAACTCTGTACATACATAAATGTCAAGGTAAATATGTCTTCTTTAAGAATTATTCAGAATAGAATCATTGAGTTTCGTTATCTTCATCTCAACTGTTTTTGTAATTATATAAATATCTATCGTGAACAGTACCGATACAAGATAACTAAAATGTACCATCGAAGTGGTTTTTTTGGTAGTATTTCTCGACAAATACTACAATCACCGACGAAAGTCGTGAAGCTACCAAAGCGAACACAGAATGGATTTTCCAGCGGGTATGAAGAACGCATTCCAGCTCGATTGAGTTTACGGCCTTTAGCTAATTACAGGCTACTTGTAATTATGAGTTTTGGAACATTTATTGCTTGGTTTACAAAGTACGAAACATTCTTAATTTAAGCTACGATTACTTTTAGTAACCAAGGTAATAGCAGTAATATAACGCCGATTTATTTGCAGTTATGGAGTCTTTATGTTTCTTGGATTTGTCTTTATTCTATGGTTCGTATACATAATAATACGAGCAACGTTAGAGCCGTGGACACGATCGACCACATTCAGGGCTAATACATTTTCTGTAAATTGATCAGTCATAAAATTGTTATATTGTATATTGTATGAAAATTGATGATGATATTCCATATAATTTCAAATGTTTGGAATATCGAACAATATTCAATGAACAAATTTTAATAATTAAAATGTCGAATGTAAATTAAAATTAATTTAACACAGATTATACATTTTTTTAAAAATATATAAAATCATTCTTTAATTTTTTCCTTTTAAATGTTATATACATGATTAATCGTATATAAGATTAGTTACAATTTACAGAAATACGATATTTTTTCTTAAAAACTTAATATATTAGTTAAAGAGCTGTAGAATAAAAGTTTATTGTTATTCATTACGTATAGTTTTTTAAAAATTTCTTAAAACTCACAAACAATAGAAAATCTATAAATTAATATTTCATTTATTTATCACCATAGAGATGTTTGATAAATGTATATATAGCTGACACTCCCCGATAGATGACAGTACCCATTTCGTTCGTGTAGGTACTATGATGATAATTACTTTTATCATAGTACTACAAATAATTCACTCCGTATTATTTTTATAAAATAATATCAAATGATAAAGTAACTTGTAACAAAAATATTTGATAACCAAAGATTGAAGAATGAATAATGAATGAAGTACGAAAGAAGAAAGAAGAATTAAAAATGAAGAATTACGAATGAAGAATGAATTAATATGTTAAATGTCAACTATATACATAATGGTATAAACATCTCTATAGTGATAAATAAATAAAATATCAATTTACAGATTTTCAATTGTTTGTGAGTTTCAAGAAAGTTGGCATAGGTTTATTGGAATCGAATTTCTCGGCGGAACGATTGAGGAAACGCAGATGGCGTTGATTTTTAATTCTGCTGAGATAACGCTGCATTCGCGTGACGGCGCGCGTATTTTTAAAAGCGAGTTTAAAATGGCGACGCTGATTTAAAATGAAGAAAGAAGAAAAAATAAGATAGCAGAAAATATTTTTATTCTCAGCTGTTAATAATCAAATAAAACAAACGGTCGTTATAAAAATCTTATTCATTATACATTAATATTTAGAATATTTATTTAATAATAAATTAATAAATAATTATTGTTATAGTTTCTCTAAATCTCGTGATATATTTATTTAAAGAAGTAAACCCCCATATTTGTGAACAAAGAGCGCATTTTTTAAGTTGAATAACGAGACTTGCATGAATGGGATTAGAGCCTACGTAGTCACCTTCTCTTGTGGTGAGACCTGCTAATTAATATCGTTTTCCAAACATTAATCTTTGCAAAACGACGTTAAGCTAAGAACCAAGCAACCGACAGTTCAGTTTAGGTTGTGAAAAATTTTCATGTGATTGAGTAAACTGAACTAGGAATAATTAGTTGACAAGTAAATTATTAGTAGAAAAAATATGAATTTTCAAGGAGGAATATCTCCTAGATCTCAAGATATTTCCACTCAAAAATTTTTCGAACCCATTTTTCGAACCTCCTCTGTGGTATAGTTTCTCCAATTCACTGTTACTTAAGCGTAGAGGTGTACGATTAGACTTTTAAAATATGAATTTGCATAAAAACTCGCATTATTATATACAATCAAACTTCTTATCAAATTTCAACTCGTTCCGATTTTATTGAATTATTAAATTCCGTGTGATACCACGTAGCGTCGTATTGTTGGTCAATTATATCAGCGTGATAAATTAGCTTTTGAAATCTTGTTGCTGCGAGTATTGCTAGAGTGGTTATTATTTAATCAATACCACAGATAACTGATCATTTCTGTCGATCTATATGGACCATATACGTATTGCGTCGCGTAAGTACGACAAGGTTCGTTAACGTTGATATTGTGAATCGGAAAATTGATATTGAACAGCAGCAGAGAAATTCCAGATGAAAGATACAGATAGAAGAAAATCGAAAGAGGGAACTGATAATTTTCTTTCGTTCTATATTAGCCTCTTCCTTTTTAATCTCTCCTTGTAAGTATAATTTTCTTTCTTGAATATATTTAGTACGAAGCATCCTCACGTGTACAAAGTAATTGTACTTTTAATTGGGTCCCTGGCCTGTCGTCAGTAGATTTTAGCAATTTCTGTTTTTCATGTTTTCCTAGTAGCACCTGAATTATCACACCAAGTTAACTACTCTACCTATCAAGTTAATTATATAGAGCATAATAAAACATGCCACACAACGAAGCCAATTGAGCCTTGTTAACCAAGTTAATTATAATTCCGTTGTAATTTCTCGAGACACCGAAATGTTTCCAGTTTCTTTTATCATTTATTAATCACTTGTAATTTCAGTGAATGAAAATTAATCACACCTGTAAATAAAAAAAAAAACAATTAAAAAAGCTACTAGGAAAATAATTAAAAAGATATAAAAATATTTTTATTTGAGGAAAGGAAAATGAAATATTTCGGTCTTATTAGTTTTTTTTTTTCATATCTTGTTACCCGATCAGGAAGTCCTTCTCCACTTCCAATCACATTAGTCGCAT
>KQ435922.1:2331247-2348013 GCA_001276565.1 Melipona quadrifasciata
TCGATTCAGACCAACGTAAACTCGCATACTTAACGTCGGTCGTCTAGCCACGCTCGTCTAGTCGTTCAACTTCTTGTCACAAGTAAGGATCCTTTTGTGCCATGTCAAACGACTTGTTATGCGCCTGTTACACACAATAAGTACGTTTAAATTTATTGAGAATGAACTCGTTCACTGTTCGTTAAGACATCTCCGTTTTGAGGAGGTGTCTTTGAGTAATTGAAATGAAACGTTTTCAGTTATTTGATTGAAGAGAACTGATCTGTCAGAATGTGCTCCCAAAATCATAGATTATTCAAACGATTCTTTCCTTTAGAATATTATCTCAATAAGAATTTATTTAATTCTTTTGCTACTGAATTCGTTGCAATTCATTAAAAACTACTCTAATGAATCATCAGTCAATTTTAAGTTATGTGAAATCACGTTTCTATATGTTGCACTATTTTTCTGATTTTTGGGGTGTTTTTTTGGGATGTTTTAATATCGACAGCAACAGCAACAAATTTCGTAAGACGTATAGAGACAGTCAGCCATAAAATTTGTAAATTCATTGTACATAGTGACTATTAAGTCATCTCATAAGTAATACAGCCATTGGTTTTCTTATATTAAACGAATGAAAATTTCTTTAAACAAATGTTGTAAACATCGACAATATTTCAAAAATCGAATTTTAATTAATGAATTAACCATTCATAAAATATCTAAAACCTTTTTTTATATAGAAAATAATTATTTGTGACCCTTTCATTGTATCCTTTCACAACAAAAAGTCGAAAATCTATTACATGACGTTCAATAGAGAAATGCTTTCAAACTGGGACACAAGTCGCGCAAGAAAAAGCTAAGTTTCCGTTCCATTTGAGAATTACTTTGCAAGTTGGCGCGAAAAATAATTCCATAAATCATTTGCTTAATCAGATTAGAATCTGCACAAACAGGAAATTATTGATTACGAGAATTAAAATTAAAGTTCGATGTTGTTGAGTCAACATGTGTGCTTTCCATTAATTTGCAAAGAATTTCATGAAAATTAATTTACATTAGTGTTACTAATTAAGTTGTAATAAATTGTAAGCATCGCTTCGTCCTTGGAGATAAAAATATTGATTCTAACACGAGGGAATAACATGAACGACCTTGAGATGTCCATGACCCTCCGCCCACTACATTTTCTTACGACATCGAAAAAGAAACGCGTCCCAACAACCGAGCTGTACATTTCCTTTTCAAAAATTCATCGATTTCACAATATGCGGTCATGAAATTCATAAAAGCCGGTAGCTCACTGTGAGTCGGACTAATTACATAACTGTCAGAACAATGTAATAACTGGCGAAGGTCGAAGACACGCTTAAGATCATCCCGACAATTAAAATTCATCGTTAATTCTATTACACCCTATAATTTTTTCAATCCTCGATTGCCTGCCGCAATCGTTAGAATAGTATAATTCAGAAGAAGATTGATAAATACGCAATATCATGAGAAAGTTACATGGTCTTATTTCAAATATAGAAGAAAATCGATCATCACGGGAGATATATCTTGCAATAAAATTGGATCCCTAAGAACCAGCTCAGAACTCGATTTCTCACTTCAAACGAACTCCCATGCGTAGATCGCGCATACACAGATCGCATATAAAAAGCATCTTCTGCGAAAGAGAAAACGAAAAAATGCGCAGACCCATTTATCTGGTTAACCTTGGCAGCAATCCGACTCTGTCCAATGTTGAATGGAATAACAAATACCCGCTTGTTTGCAAGATGATCTGATTTGATTAATAATACATTGAACAGTCTATTCTTGTTGCTTTCATGAATTATCCGAATTAGTTAAATTTTCAGAATTATTATTCATCAACGGCTGAAATAAGATATATGCGTTGACATAAATGACGGCTAATTGAAAAAAGAAATAGAAATTTCTGTTTTCGCGGTTAATGTTAAATGCGCAATTAATTACGATTGACTTTTCGAATTTCACGAAACGACAAAAATACCTCGATATATTGACGAAAGGCACATTTGACATATCCAGTTCGATCATGCGAGCGTGTAGAATTAAATTTGAAAATTCATTCGGCCTAATTAGTACGCTCGTAACTTGATCACTTTCTTCAATGTTGGTGCACACTTTTTTCATTGAGAGATTCGATTCATTAAGAAAACATTGTCCTCCAACAATATCTCGTAGTTCCCAACATTTATTGCCATACTTCCTAAGAAAATATATAGAGATCTTCTTAAATTGAAACTCACCTAAGGAATCGTAATCGAACAACTTGGTCAGTTAATAAAGTTCGTAAAAGGAGGAAAAGTTCACCGTGTCGAGCATCAGTTTATAAAATATATAAAGAAAAGCTCCGCAGAAGGAATAGAACTTTTAATTTTGCCGAAAGAATACTAAATTGCTGCTCACTCTTACGAGCGTATTCTTCTCGTGTTCACCAATTTCACATGGACGTGTCGTTTCCTATCACCCATACATACAGGCGTGTCACTGATCCTCACTTGCGGTACGCTTATCCAATTACAAATCTCGCAAGATGCTGTTGCAAAAGTGCTACCGAAAGTACGTTCACAGATGTTTCCAACTGCGAATCGTTATTTTCTGAAAAATATTAAAAAAGAAATTATACGACAAGTAATTAATTCTACATCTATTAATACTTCGAACAAAAATAATCTCGGTCGTGATAAAAACATTTAAAATTCGATGATCAATTTAATATCGATTACAATCGAGGAATTTTTATGGTCTCAAATCTTTGTTTCGAGGTTATATTTAATCTTTGGACAGTGAATATATTTATACACCCAATGACCAGGGTCAGATTTGATTCGACACGGTCCTTTTTTTTACGAACCCCGGGGCAAGTTCTATTTTTATGAAATATTTTAACTCTCTGAATTAGTATATGATCTCTAGTATATGACAATCGAAGGGAAAAAAATATTATCATTTACTAATTATTTTATAATTGCACCATTATTTTCCTCCCAAGTTCAAGTGACTCTGCTAGCACCGCCCAAGGATTAATAAATTATAATTAAACAAAACAATAAAATCATGAATATATAACGTTGATGCCGATTATCTTCTTCGGTTTACCACTACCACCATAACTTACAGCCGCGTCTATCCCACCTCCACCGTCGCGGTATCCCCGTGTGTCACGAAAAGGAACTCAGTTACGCGCCACGGGGTTGAGAAGTCGGACGTGTTCCCTGGACGTGTGTTCTATTCACGCCTAATTTTCGATTTAACCCGACAGTTTCAAGGAGACTGTGACAGCTTGCGTTGATCGCTGACCAATTAGTGACTGTTTGAGAAAGAAAAAAAAGGCGCGCGGTGTCATTGATTGATGTTGATTGGTTAAATAAAGATCCGTGTCGCTCTGATTGGTTGCTGAACGAATTTGAATTTATTTTTCCGTCGAGCATTCGATTAATTGAAATTGAAAATTAAATAAGTTTAAACTTGAATCGGGTACGTGGTCACTTGACACCCTTTCGCGAAAAGACAAAAATATTGTGCTCGAAATTTTGAAGCAATATGTCAAAAGAAAATTTTAGATAATGATGATGGGCAAGTGACACGCTAAGTCTCTATAAATAAAGATGTACGTAAAAGCTGAGATTAGTGTGTAGGCGTACATGATATTAAAATACGATTGCTACTATTTATGACGACTTTTATTGCTTCTAATTCTATTTTAGACATTCTAAGCTGTATCTCAATTTTTCAACATCTTCCTCAGATGTTGTTCCAAAATAGAGACAAATTTTGGATGGAGCTTAAGGATCAGAATGAAAATACGAAGATGTTGATACAATTTAATAGAGACCGTTTCGGTATTTTAAAATAAATATCTAGGAAATTTTTTCATCCAGTTCAGTCGAAATTAAAAATGTTTGAAATTGTGTCGCGATCGAAATGATCGATGTTCCTTTCCTCGTTAATATTTAACTTTCCCGAAGGGAAAGACCGCCGTCACATCGCAGTGAAATTAAAAGTTTAATCTATTTTTCTTGTCGAAGGCAAGCAGCTTTTTAATTGCGCCACCGTGAGAGGCAATAAAGGACAGTCTGCGATACTGCGTCAAGTCAAATGTTTAAAAAAAAATGGAGAAATTTCTTCGCGAAAAGGCTGAATGTAATGTTTATTCGAAAACTTATGCGTAACTGAATGAAACTGCTGTGAAAAATCAAGGCGGAACAAAGGTAAAAATTAAGTGAAAAATCAAACAGCTGCTAAAATAAATTTTTTAAATAAATATAAAAGAGAAATTAAAGAGAGATTAAATCGTATACAGAAAAAGAAGAAATAAAGCAGAATTCAATCTATAATATTCTGCTCGATAATCCATTAAAGAGAAAAGTTAAAAAGAATCTAATCGATTAAACTCTACGAGCCAACGTGTCCGTTCTTTTCGCGTGATTTCGCTCGAAGTGAGAAAAGAATTCGTCGAGTTTTGCAAAGAAGAATGGGGATATCTGAAAAGCCGATTCTTTCTAATTGCTCAATACCAAAGTTTGAGGAAACAGTTTTTAAACTTACGGTAGAAACTCGTGTATGAGTCCAATAAAGAGGTAATCAAAGGCACGCGCGTTGCCGAAAGTTAGAATTACCTTCCGATGAACATGTGCCGGAAGATAGTGTCCTGTAATAAGTTTCGCAAGTGCGATATCAAGACCTGGCTGGTTTCGGAACGTTCTCTAAATGAACTTGATTGCTCACAACCTGTGACTTCCGGTCGTACTGTTTCTGAATGGACGATTGATTATTTCTTGAGAAGATGTAAGTCTTCGGAGATATCTTAAATTGCCTGAGAACATATAATTACATACATTATTCATTTGTGGCCATTTTGAAAGAAGATTGAGAAACAGAATTGTCGATGTAATGATAATTTTTGATCTATAATTTCCAGTCAGATATTTTGAGCTAGTCAGAAATAGCCAAACTTGGCATTTTATGCAATTAATTTTCTTTATTCTTGAGGAGAAAATTTTTTATCTATGGATCATGTATTCATTACATACATTAGAAAATTTCGAGTGAATTAATACCATTAAATACATACCACACAGCTGATTACGTGAAAAGTGGCACAAATATCATTAGTTGTCGCAGCACGTTCGCACAAATAAAACGACCATGCCTCTTTCCGGTACGTGTTAACGTCTGTTTCTTAAAATAAGATCGATTGGTTACCAACAAGCGTGACATGGTCACTGAACGATATTTAACAGTGGCTTGGAAAAATTCTCAGAATAGATAAAGAACAGAAGATGTCGACGACCGATTTCGTTTTTCGTTTCGCTAATATATTATCTGTCAGTTATTCCTTCTCTACATTAAAAGAGCAAGATCCATCCAAGGCTATTAAGTTTGCATGACACACTGAACATTACAGATATTCTGTGTAGAGAAATTAAAGGAATTCATTGAAAACGCTGAAAAAATCGCTGGTCACGCGACGCCTTGGATTTTCCATTTGCTAATCTCGTTTCT
The DNA here is from genome assembly GCA_001276565.1 of Melipona quadrifasciata. NCBI lineage: Eukaryota > Metazoa > Arthropoda > Insecta > Hymenoptera > Apidae > Melipona > Melipona quadrifasciata. The sequence continues at coordinate 2,336,774 of KQ435922.1, forward strand.
TGTATAAATCTGTGGTAAAGAACAAAGGAATATTAATTATAGTTATCAGTTTGATATATATTAACAAACATATGAATTATATAAGAATACCAAAATAAAATCTCTGTGATCTCGACAGCCCCTAATCATCAGGATTAGATCGGCGAAAAATAGATGACGATTGCGTTAAAAATATCAGCGTTTATCGTGATGGAATTTCCATCAAATGCCAGCGAAGTGGCCGATAATTTAACTGTGACAGCGGTAAACGCGTCGACCCATTCAGAACTTAATCTACCGTACACAGTTTGTGAGATTTTGGTGGCGGTATGCGCGGTGTTTGGTAATGGTCTGGTAATCATAGTCTTCAGCAAAGAGAGGAAACTTCGTCGGCGAACCAATTATTACATCATCTCCTTAGCCACGGCTGATTTGCTGGTCGGATTATTCGCCATACCTTTTGCTATTTTGGCCAGCATCGGTTTACCGACGAATCTACACGCCTGTCTGTTTACCGTCTCCGTGCTGATCGTCCTCTGCACGATCAGTATCTTCTGTCTGGTGGCGGTGTCCGTAGATCGTTACTGGGCGATACTTCATCCCATGGGATACTCACGCACCGTGCGCACTAAAACTGCCATAGGTAAGAATTAAGATAAGGGCGATGGCTTGAATAACTTAAAATCAGTTTAGTAAAAGAGAAGAAAATGGTAAAAATGTAGTTTTAAATTGAAAGATGAGCAAATAATAATAAACATTTCAAAAGATGAAAAAATAGTAATTTGATAACAGACAGTATCTAACAAATGAAAATATACACGGTACAGTGGAAAAATATATTTTTCGCAAACATAAAACGAGTTGAACTCGTAAGAATTCCTTTGTTTAGTAATTTCAGGTCATCAAACTTTCTGAGATAGAAATAATTTCTTGAGTGATCTTAATAAACGAGTTTTCAAGTCGAGGTTTACCTCAGCTTATAAGTTTTGTAATTTAAGTTGGTAACACTGGGTAATAGATTTCTTAAAACGTTCCATCAATTATTAAAATCAAGAAATTAATACGCGTTTTTGCGAGTATTGAATTCTACTTCTGTAAATTTATTTATTTATTACGAATATTGTTAAATGTTCGATACGTTGAACGAAGATAATTTGTAAGGATAGAGACGGAAGAGAACGATGCATGAACGGAATCGTCGACACGCAAGTAGTACGAGTCGATAATTGAGCAAGTCCGCGAAAAGTTCGGAGAAACGCGTGGGTAAATCGAGTAATTGTTATCCACGTCGATGCCGTTGTGCAATCCGATGATCCAATTAAAATTGCCTCTTCTTAGAAATGTTTTGCATGGCACGAACCAACCATTTAATCGAGATGCGATAAAACAACACCGAGACGGACCGTGTAATTATATTTTGTGGAATTGTTTGCTCGAGTGCACCTGTTATTCAATTTTCCACACATTTCGAATCTTGTTGTAGGGGCACGATGTGCTTACACCGAGTGTTTTATTCGTATTAAGTGTTTTGCAAAATGTCCATAATTATGGATTTGTGGAAGGAATGTATGATTAATAATTGAAGTGCTTTGATGTTCATAACGTTTTGAATAATAAATTACAAGTAGAGTCTTAAGCACACTCAATTGACTTACTTGCTATTTAAACACATTCCAATTTGAATTATAAAATAATTTAAGCTACTTGTAAATAGACTTGTAGATTTTAATGCGCTTTTATGTTTGTTCAAACATAATTAAAAAAATAGAATTTATTCCATCTATTTTATATTCAATATTTACAAATACTCTATTTTTGATAGTTTATATATATCTGTATTTTCTATATACTTTGTTTAGCATCTTTGCATAAAACCAAAACCAAATATGACAAGATATATGAAATTTTGTAAATAACTGTTTCTCTATTGTAACGGCAAATGATAATGAATGTTGATCACGTCCCGTTGCATGAGAATCAAAATGTCAATTCGAAACAGTACTGATTAGACAATATTGTGCAGAGATCCCATTGTTATCAAGTTTTGATCTTAATTTAATTGTAATGCTACAAAAAATACAGACAAACCTTTTGTTTTGCATTAAAGTGGTTTGCATTCGCGTCATCTATGGTGCTTTTTCTTAAAGAAGTTGTATCGTGTTTCTTCACGGAAAAGTAACAGAATGCATCTCAGACGGCAACAGGTGGTGTCTGTTCCTTGCGCATAAGACATTTTAATAACGTACATGATGGTTTATTATATGTATTCCCAAGAAATTAAACTTGAAGTTAATGAATTCATCAAGTATTGAATTTCTTACTCGCAGTCGTAATGAATTCCTTTACTTGGAAAACTTTAATATCAGTATACATATTCTTCATAGATATTATTTTCTTTGTAATTATGTTTTATAACTTCAACTAATAATTTATAATAAATAGCAATGATGTTTTTTTCAAAAGAAAATTTTTTTTTCTCTAAAGTAAAATATATTTTCTTTTGTAACAATCTTTTAGACAACTCGTATTCATAATAATCTTTATGCATACAACTCACTTGTAAAAATAATAACGTAATAAATTTTGTAATCAGTAATCCTCACGATAATTTATTTTATGTAATTAGTAAAGGAATTCGAAAAAACTTCTGTCTGCTTTTGACGATGCTAGCATAGAATGAAATACATATGATATAGCCATCTGTTGGATTTCCCAAAGGATTTTCTTTTTTCTTCATGACAAAATTGATTCGCGTTCGCTGAGAAAGAGGACAGGTATCTGAAGAGAAAAAGAAAAGAAGACGAAACTATAAAAAGTACTCTATGTTAAAGTATCAAAAAGTATAGGGATTCATTAAAACGTTGATAGAAAAAGGCATTATTAAAGTTTGTGTTTTCAACTATAATTCGAAAGAGCTCGATATTCTATTGGGAAATCGAAGACAGTTGTAAACAATTTAATGGCACGGTTAGACGTTTCTCATTTCATTAACGAGCTGCCTGACCATGATTAATTCAAGCGTTTCGCCTGTTTATGGTACGAGTGATTTTAATTACAAACACGCTGACTGATACCATTTCTCCAACGAGGGAAAAGGTGCGTTTATTGCTATACTCTCTAATCGATAACGTTCACGTGCACCTCTATCATCGGCTCCTTTGACCGACTTTTCATTCTCCTCTTCTATATCTGGATCTCTATAAATCCTTCCATCTCTTCCTGACGCATTCATAGAATTATTTTTCGCCAAAAACTGTAAACGTAAAAACAGTTTCATTTAAGTTTTTATCTAATGGTAATTTATCTGGAACAATTGACAATAACGAAGATATAATTTAAAAGTTAGTTTCGTTGTTCCAGGTATAATCTGCGTGTGTTGGATCGCTGGCACACTGGTCGGCTTCCTACCGCTTTTAGGTTGGAACGCGGGCAAAAAATCTAACGAGAAATGCATCTTCACCGAAGTGATGGATTACGATTACTTGGTGTTCCTGTATTTCGCCACGATCATCTTTCCCGCGCTATTAATTGCAGCCTTCTACACCCATATATACCGAGTGGTCGTAAAGCAGGTCAGATACTCTTACTGTAAATATACGTACACACAACGTACGTATTGATGTACGTACGTGAACGATGTGCAAACACAGCAATGAATTAACGAAATTAACCTTCTTTGATTAATCAAATAACCATGGAGAATTTGTCTTCCGTATAATAAATTCCGTTCATGAAATAAATATACTGGATATTCAATTATCGTTACACGTTATCATACCAAAGAAATATTCTTCTAGCTACAACAAATTGTAACAATGAATCCGTGCCGCCGTACCGGAAACCAAACATGCATGCTGCGCTTGCTCGGAGCAGCTAGGAAGCGTGAAGTGAAGGCAACGCAGAATCTATCGCGCATCGTGCTCTTTTTCATTATCTGCTGGTTTCCACTTTACACAATCAACTGTGTGATGGCGTTCTGTCCAAGATGTAGGGTTCACGATGTCCTGATGAATTTTTGCATAATCCTGTCGCATTTGAACTCAGCTGGCAATCCGTTGTTATACGCTTATCATTTGAAGGACTTTCGTGCGGCACTTAAGAATTTCATGTGGAACCTTTTATTTCCGCACAGCGACGTGAAATCCAGCGTAGTCAGCGTGATTCACGATCGTGGGTCTTTGGTTGCCTCTCAGAGACAATTCCAGAGGCAAGCAGGGGAACTGCCATCTTCGAGGGTAGCCAGATCGAATTTATTGCGGCAGGTAATGTTTCATCGATTACCATTTACTAGACTGTGGATTTTTACGCATTTGTAAGAAATTTGAAAAATACACAAAATGAAATATTGTACAAAAATATATAAAACTATAATGCTCGTTATAATATTAAATATGTAAAACAATATTTTACCTAGATTCCATTTTTTTTTTTTAATCTTAAAATTATGAATTTGCATAGATATCCATAGTCTATCAATTGTGTGATCGACGAGGATAAAAGTTTTTAAACAAATGTAAGGGATAAAATGACATTTAGTAATCCTCGTTACCAGTGCTTTATAGCTGTAATCTATCATTTTCTCGAGGAACGAGATTGTCATTTTATCGCGAAAATTATTAGTGTATATCTTATCTTATCGATTGATCTTTTGATCACAGGTAACCGATATGAAATCAAGAGTGTCATTCTCTATTCCTCGAAACGTTTCAGTTCGAGAGAAAAAAGTTGGGAACGTATCAAGCTCTTCGAGCGATAAACAGGAAAATGACAATGCGAGCCAAAACAGCAACGAACTGCAACAAAACGAAAGTGACAATTTCGGAAATGTTAGAATCGACTCGAGTGTCTCGAGATCGTCTCACATTTCGTCGATGGAATTACAGACTTACAAGCCTTTAATACCACTTCTTCCAGCAGAGGTAGATCACGTCGAGGAGACTCCACCGGCATCCATCTTTGTTATCGAAGTGGATGTAAATCACGTGGAGTCCGTTCATGAAAAACTTGGTGAGGAATTAACGGAAAATAAGGACAAAGGTTGATGAATCTTCCACACTTTTGATCTTTAACAAATTCATTAAAATTGAATCCTGATTCAATTTACTCTAAAAATTGGTGAATATTAATTTCACTATTGATAATAAGCTACTAATAACGATATATATGGTAATTACTTTTTGCCATAAATTATTGAAATAAAGTTTCCCAGATGTGACGTATCTTTGATGTTAGTGTATTATAGTTAGATGTATGATATTTTGAATCCTGATGTTAATACTTCACGGTACTTCAAAGTACGAAAAAGCTATATTGCATTGACTTTTAGTAAAATAGTGAATATTTGATTAAATGTATTTTGAGGTTACATCTTAATCGTAATGGTAAACAATGATGATTACAAAGAATGTATTTTAAAAAATTTAACTTTACAACAGCCATTTTTTTCACGAATAATGAATAATTTGAAAAACAATATACGTACATTCTTGAAACAATAAATTCATTGTTAATGGTAATTAATCATTAACAGATATATAATATATCTGCACGTACATATCTATAATGGGAAACAACGATCTCACATAGGTTACATTTCATGAATATGTAATTTGCATGGAAATTATGTGAAATGTACATTAAGAACAAAAATGTCAATCTCCTATAAATAAATCAATCATGTAGATGAACAAGTCAATATTAGAATTTTAAAACACCAAGAAGTAATAATAAAACGATCTATATGTAAATGTTCATTCCACATTCTGTGTATCACGCGACAACCGAAATAAATGTTACGAAAATATCATCTATATCCACTAAATCATATTACTTTTTAACAACTTAATACTACCTGAAAATTCCAGCACAGAGATCTTGACTACTTTATCACGTTTTATTTTTTTTTCTTTCAAACGAATTTTGTGCAAACAGATCGCTAAACTAATTCGAATGCGTTGAATCAATAATACGCATGCGCTGTAAGTACATTTGAAGTTGCTATAACGTGCAATAGGTAGCGTTTCAAACATGGGACATAGACAAGTTTCCCGCCAAAAGTTAGTCGATTCTCCACGTTGCATTGTGTACGATTGTTGATCTTGCTTGGAAAATGTTTTTGCCGTAAAATATCAGATGCTAAACAATGGATCCATGTGAGGTCGAATTTCTCAGTGAAAAAGAGCTAGTTAGTATCATACCGAATTTTAGTTTCGACATGATTCATTTAATCTCGGGATCAGTCGGCCCTTTTCGAGCCGGTCTACCTGTCAAAGTTCCGATATGGTTGGCAGTGAACTTGAAACAGCAACAAAAGTGTCGCATTATTAAGCAAGACTGGATGGACGCTGATTCTTTGAACGAGGCAAAGGAAGAAGAGAAATTATCTAAGTGAGAAAACTTCCTTCTGAGGAGATACATATTTCTTCTCTTGTATAAAAAAATGTATGATTTTAGATTATTTACAAAAATGCCCAGTAACCATTACATGGAGGAAGCACAGCTTTTACTGAATGTTGCAAGCGATGATATATCTGATGCCGACAGAATAAAGACGGCTATAAAGGTATGAAGTATAGTAACTATATTTTTTAATACTACTGTGTTAATTAATTTTTTAGGATATATGGGACATAAGAATGTCAAAGCTTCGTACATCAATAGATGCATTTCTCAAAAGTGAAGGTTTACATGCAAAATTAGACCATTTAACTGCCATGGAAATCAATAGCGTTCGTCCATTATTGCCACATGCTCTGGATCAAATGCTGAGAATTCAAACTGTATGTGTATTCTATAAAATAATAAGTAAATAAGAAACAGTATAGAGCGAATTTTATTTTTTCAGGATGGAAGAGCAACACAATCTCATTATTCAGGAACATCGCAATAAGTTGATCATTGATAATTTTTAGTTTGTAAATATTTATAATTTAGTTTGTATATATTTATGAAATTTTGATCTTATATGAAAAAATAAGGGATTGGACGTAATAGAATAATGTATTCATAAAATATAATATACAAATGCGATATAATAATAGTTTTATTATTTCTTATTTTTAGGTTTACATACAGTCACTTAGATACAGTCACTAGCATCTCAATCACAATTTCTCGTTATTACTAACATGTAATAAACTTATATTTACATCGGTAAATTTGTTGCTTTGACTAATGAACTTGCAACTCGTTTATTGCTATATTTCTTTTTTTTCACAATATTTACATACCTTAAGCTTATAATACACAGTCCTTTAATAATCTTTGATTTGAATTCTTAAGGTAGATTTCATTATAATAAACTTAACCAGTTAAGTTAAAGAAGTTGATCTGTTCAAATGTCAGTCAGAATTTCAATCCTATATTAAGTTTGTAAATCGAATTGTCTAGTGTAGAACACATGGAAATGTATGTTACAAAATAAAGGATGAAAATAATTGGGAACTGCAGTAGAACATAAACGAGTTTGATGCTAAATGAGAAATTAAAAAATTCCGATGATTGATATACACATGTACATCTTGTTCCCATTTAACTGAGAAATATATTCCTTTAAATAATTAGAGGATCGCCTGTTCATATTAAAGTATCCTAATCTTCAATGTTATATATAAAGATAATTAACATAAATATTATCAATGTAATAAAGAAACAATTTCGATCGTAATTAGTATATAGTTTTCCGAATTTAGATCCCCTAAATGTTATGTAGAACGATAGGGGAAATTGCTTCTTATTTTGAGTTATTTTCGCTTAGTATACTTTTAGTACAACGACGTGTTCTATATGTCAAGTACTTCGGCCTATCACATAAAGTATACAATTAATAAATATCAAGTACCATTAATCGTTTACTGGTTTGACGATACGTGTAAAAGTAAGAAATGTGAATGTGTATATGTGTATGTTCGTTTGTTTGTGAGTGTGGTGTAACAATATTGAAAGTGTTACGCGAAACGATAGTGATTGAGTTAGTATGATACAATGTATTTAAAAATACGATTCGACGTTATCATCGCTCTCAGACAGCAACTATTTTGCTAGGATCGACTTTTACTCGGATGAACATAGTATTGTCTTTAACAAAATGCCGTTTTTTCACCATTTCATGAGAAAGAAATCGAGGGAAACCAAAACCGAGAGAATCAGGCTCGCGGCTGGGCCTCTGGAAGTTTTTCCATGTTGGATCTGGTATAAAACTTTCCACGATATTGCACGCCTTCTCTGCGACAACAGTCTGGTCAAATATAGTAAAGGACACACTGTGAGAAAATGGCCATCGCAACAGAGCATCGTATTCTCCAGGAAGAATCTTTATGTATATTGAGATATGACTTCCTTCGCCAGTACCATTTCCATTTAAGAAAAGTGACGCCTGAAATATTTAACATTTCTCAGTATAATTATGTATTACATTCGAATTTTCAAAGCAGTAATTCAACTTTATTTGATGAGAGAGTCTATTTCTGAAGAACTTAATATTAGAACTTTAGAATCTTTAACATGTATTTAAATATATATAATTAAATGGATTAATATACCAAAGATATTTATATATTAAAATATGGTCATTTTCATATTTTAATTACAAAAGCAAGAAATTTGATACTAATTATCTTAATTAGTTTGATAGTTGCTAGAGAACACCAATTTAGAATTAATATTAACTATTGTTTACCTGTAGCTTGTAACCATATTGACTAGTGTAAAAAGGAGGGCTAACAAGTTCCATTCCCTCCTTGGCCTTTGCCTCGGACATTTTGGCGCTGTAATCCGTAATCTTCCATATTAGTGTGCCTGTGTAATTTAATGATAGTTTGCTAATAGCGGATTTCAGACTGGTTATCTGGTGCTGCTGTTTTGTTACTACACTGCACATCAAACTTAAATGCATCTTTGCTGATTCTTCCAAATGTTTATCCAACGAAAATCGATTTCCCTGCAACAAACAATAATATTTTAATATCAATCGTCACAAACGAAGGTAAGAATATATAAATATATGAATAATTTAATAAATTGATGTACCTTAAAACGACAGCCGGCATCCTTGAAAGTACAGGATAAGAGGTGTGTAGTGCAATGATCTTTCAAGTGGACTTCGAGATCTTCTCTTGGTAAGACGGCAGTTTCACAACGATGTGGACAGGCGACTGGGAAGCGGCCGCACTTGGCGTGATGAGCACCGAGCGTGTCAAAAACGAACTCTTTGTTGCAGTAACGACAGGCTACCAGTCTTTTCGCGCACTCACCCAACTTGTGTTGACTGAGATGCCTTCGCTGTACTTTCATGCCACACTTATTCTCGCAGTAGAGTGGTTCATAACCACATGTCCCTGTGTGCTTCTACAGGAAAAATGATAAAAACAAAAATATTAGTTTAAATAATTAATCAAGAGTAAAAAAAAGTAAGTTGCTTGTTTTCATACAGTGGTTCAGGAAGTAACTTTAATTGGAACATCCATTTCAGCTCACAAATTGCAGTACCCTTCGCGTTTTAAAAATAAACTCTTATTTAGTATTTAAATAAGTATAAATATTAATTACAATTTCAATACATAAATATGCTTCAAAGTTTCAAGCAGAAATGCATATTTAGTAAAAAATTAATATAGAACATACAATATGTTATGATATAATTTGAATATATTCATTCATATGTTTATTCATTGTTTCACATTCATATAGTCATTCCATGTATTCATAAACAGTTTTCATATGTGTTTAAATTCTTTCGTGAATCACTGTGAGCATCCATCCGCGATTAAAATATGGAAATGATGGAAAAAGAATTCGAAAAATTTCGCTCGAACTCATGATGCTTTCGCTTCCATCCGTTCCCACTACAGTAAACAGTTAACGGTTGGCACTCGAACGCGATTCTTCTAATTAATGCAGGCGGCGGTTACCTCGAGCGTGTGACCGGTGAATTCTTTGGCACAGAAGTCGCAGCGTGCTCGCCGCTGGGCGCAAGTGTACTTTAAATGGTCCTCCATCAGCACACGGGGGATCATCGCGCCGCACTTATTGCTGCAGGGGACCGCGTCGTGCTTGCAGGTATTTAGGTGAGCCTAAACAGGATATAATGTGATTTTTACATCGGTCAGACTTGAACGACGCATTCCTTTTACTCCGATCAGATTGGTTCTCCTCAGATCTACTTCGTCGTACGTTGCGACAATCGGGTGAATGAACCGCATACCGGAGATCGGAGGAATAGTAATACGTAGTGTCTACAATGGCGTGCAGAAACATTGGATTGAAATGTTTCCTCTGTGAGAATTATGTGAGGAAATTTTTTACATTTTACTGATTTACTGATTCCTTAACAGAATTCTTTAACAAAACCGTATAATCAAAAACAAATTTTCTTAGAATAGATTTTATTCAATGACTTTAAAAACTATAAAACATAATTTGAAGAAGTGTGTTAATTGTAATTCTTATTTTAATTATTAATCCCAACTATTACTCACGTAAATAATAATTGTTTAGAAACATGTAGATATAAAGTCGAATTTGAAAAATAATAAAATTTTGACAATAAATGAAATTTGTTGTGACAACTGATTGCAATCCAATATTTTTATACGTCATTGTACATTTAATCATATATGGCGAAATCATTAAATATTGCTGCACGTGTAGAATTACTTAAAAAGATTACAATAAATTTATTCCCAGGATTTTATAATTTTTCCTGATGATGGGATTTTCTCAGTGCTGATTACAGTAGATAGAAACATGAAGTCATTAATAGCAGATATTTGTAACTTGTAACGCGATGAGAGGTCATGTAAGTCTCGATATATTAATAACGGTGAAGAAGAATCGATAATTATTCTTATAATTGATTGGGAGGCCAGCACAAGTTATCCATAAGCCGTGTGGGAGTTAACAGTGCCGGGATCAGTTCAACGACCTATCAACGCAAGGTCGTCCAAGATCAGAAATGCATAATGAAACGATCTTAAAAGCGTATATTTTTACAACTTCAATGAATTGAGGTACTTGCTGAAGTAAGGATACACAAAATTTCTAGTGCGTAATTAATATTTAAGCAACTAGAAAACTTTTTTAAAGAACTTTGTTCTTTACATATTCACAAAATGAGTAAAAGTCTCATAATAATTTAAAAATGGATTTCGCCTTTGTTCACAAAGCCTTTCAATTATTTTAACAATCACTAGTCTCACTATATAAAAATGGAACATTGGGACTAATTGAAACTAATAATAAGAAAAAAAAAATATATATATATA
>KQ435922.1:2353743-2364386 GCA_001276565.1 Melipona quadrifasciata
TGAAAAGAGACTTGACAAGAGTAACTGTATTGCAGATATTTTTCAAAATGCGAAGAAATTGATGCGAGAGAAAAAGTCGAAAATACCGTGGAAGTCGAGAATAATGATTTTACTTCTTGGAAGAAAAATATCAAAGAACCAATCGCATTGGACAAAAAACTTGCAGTATTTTGCTGAAACAGAAAGCAGTTTGACGAGAATGTCCAGTATTAAAACGAAATCCTCTGATATTAGTGATGCACGAATGCGATGGTTCGAATCCAACGGGCGAATCTCATTTATTTTGTCAACATGAAACCACACGACCTTGACAATCTGATGAGATAATCTTCTAAATTTCTGCACTCACTGCTCCGTTCTGAAACCGCGAAGAATTTTGTCTACTTTTTTTCTACAAAAAAAAACTTTTAATTTCAATAAAAAAAAAAAGTTAAATTTGTAATAAATTAATTTCTTTAACTTGAAGAGATGAAATTTCTCTTGAAGGAAAAGAAACATCTTAGAAACTCTAATAATTAATAGAGAACGTACATAAGTTCAACAATTACGGGTCATCCGATTGATTTCAAGTTTCCCGTTGCTATTTGCAGGTCAATCAAGCGGACCAAAGGAAGACAGGCTAATCGCGTGCGAAAGGAAAACTTCCTGTCGGTCTGGGCTCAGCCGCACACCGAGAACACTTCGAATCCCATAAATTAACGGTCGTGGGATGGCATTCTACGATTTCCGAGTAATCCTCGTGACCCGTGAATTTCACATGAAGTCATGCTCCGTTTTTCAAAAACGTCCTTCGTTCTAGTTACCATTCTCTTGGATTTAACTTGTTTCACAGACCTCTTTTCACGGATATAAGGTATGCCTCTTTGTGCAATTAAGTTCAATAAAACTTATTGTTTGTAGAAACTATTATTAAGGTTGTTAGCTCACTCTTATTGGCCATTATTGATTAATTTCTGAATTTTTAATTTTTAAATCACAATAGTATTAGATGATAAATTGTTATAAACTAATACGAATTTTTACGAAGAAAATATAGATAAGATGATGTAAAGACCATTTACAAAATCAAATACCGTTTCCGTTTTATTGAAACGAAATTTTTGTTTTTAATTTTAATTATTTAAATAATTTTAATAATTTAATAAAAAATCACACAATCTTCGTCATTTTACTGCAGGATAGAAAAATAAAATATTCAGCTTGATTATTGAGCGATTTGAGCAAAAGCGAATTCCTATTTGTTTCCACGATGCTTTAGCATGAATCAGACACACAATGGATAGTTACAATTGAGATCAGACTCAATGGTTTCTTGGCTGAAGTGAGAAAAGAGGAAAGTTTCATTTCTCCTGCTAGATACTTTTCTTGGCGCTAGAAAAATAGACATTCGTCTCTTTGTTTCCATAGCTTTCTGAACAGACGTCGAGTTGTAACGTGGGATTTAAGAACTCTACGAGTTCACGACCTATGAACGAGCACAACTAGAATTTTAACGAGGCCATTTCAATTTCAAACGGAAAGGTCCCAATAGTTGCACCCTTCCTTTAGTATAATTCACTAGAAAGAAAACATAATTCAATATTCAAATCATCGAAATGATTTTCCTTACAGAAAACAATAACGTTTGAATATAATACTGTAATAAAGAAACAAATCAAACTCATGATAGTTTCCGGAATTTCTTTCAAGATTATCGTTTGACTATAAATTAATAATTGTTTTTGACATTATCAAACCAATTCTATTTTTGTCAATTTCTTAACTTTTAAATACTGTAAATTTTCATTAATTTATCAATAGCAATTTCTTTTTATTTTACATTTTAATATTTTACAACGCCATGTTTTTCCGTGTGTTTTATCAAACATAATTCTCTGTAATAAAATACGATAAAGATAACCGCAATTCATGTTTCAATACTGTATATAGGTCAATGTACACACCTGACATTTTGCCACAGTATGATGAATTCATTTGTCTTGGGGTTTAATCTTATCAGTCATTCTTGTTGCAAGCTTGTCAAATATTCTACACAGTGTAAACTTTTAGCAAACTTCCTTCCAACGAACTAATAAACACCCAATTTCCTACATGTGCTCCAAAAATATACTTCAACTACATTTGAGATTGTTGATGTTATTTTTAAGAATGTTCAAATGATAGGATTCCAAGTAAAAAATGCTACCGATAACCTTTTATATCTCGAGCACACTTTCCTCGTATCTTATCGGGTCACAGAAATCTACGAATTTTTAAATTCCAAATGTTATGTGATTCATCTTAGCAATTTCATTTCAGAGATCACTTCATTTTTCTAAATAATCTTGATAACTGAAACAAACATATCTAGATATGTATTCTTTGCATTGAAACGTAGTCTCGTTGGAGATATTAAAGGCCGTTCCGATCGCTACGTCAATAAGCTAACAAAATAACTAGTTGCTATTATTATCAATTATTTATCATCGAGTTTTCATTATCAATGTCTGGAAGAACCACAGATCATTGAAGAGAGCTTAAGGATTTCCTTTATCTAAATATTCTAATTTTCTAATTTTATGCCAATTTTATGCCATTTTTAGTTATATAGAATTTTTGTTTTGTTTTAAGATACTTTATATAATGTTTTAATCTTCTATGTATTCTTTAATCTATATTTTTTTAAAGATTTCAAATCACAGTTCAAATAACTAGTATATATTTCAATTTCAATTTTTAACCACAGGTGTAATTATACCCTTCCACAATATACTAATCTACAATCTATATTTTCATAATATGTACTAATGATCCTCAACAGTAACTGCTTTACAAGGCTGTCTTCGCCTTGTATAACGGTGAAAGATCATTGCGCGGTTATATTTAAAAAGGTGCATTCATTGTGCCCAATTAGAGAGATAAAAACATTACGGAACACCTTGGTAACAATACGAAGGAGATGGTTGAAAAGTACCCGGAAAGAACGCAATAGTCGCACTCGAGGAGCCCCTGTTAAACATAATTTCCATCGCGATCCGCCAACTGTCTCGTACGCTTATTTTCTGTAGGCACGTAGAATCGCACAGACAGAGAGAGAGAGAGAGAGAGAGAGAGAGAGAGAGAGAGAGAAGAACGTTCATTACAATGGAATGCGAGGGAACAATACTTGAAGGAACAAACACCATAGCAACTTCCGGCCGTGACGAAGGCGGTGGCCTCCATGGGAAGAAAGGCGGAGGCCTGGCTTTTAAATTAACACGCGGTAATTACAGCGACTTGTAAGCATCCGCGTTATCTCGCATTCCTGAACAAGAGTCAGGAGTCAGTCTCCACGCGTAGCTTAATAAGAGCTGATTGGAAGAAGCTTCTTAACTCACATGAGACTTTGGTAATATTTTGAGGAATTAAGGAATCAAGACCAATTATTTCAACAGAAGAAGCAAAGGACCGATCAATATCGTTAGTAACTTTTTGGACAATTGTTAAATTTTATAAAAGTAATCTTCTGTTTTTTATAGTAATCTTCTAAATCTAATAGAAAATTCTATTGAGCTTAATAACAAATAAATAAAATTTCTAAACTCTAATTTCTTCATTTGTATCTAATCAAAGTAAAAAACGATGCTTTGAATTGCTCCAATTTGGTATACAAATTGTGAAGCAATTACATTTGTAATTAATTAAACAGTTGAGTAAATATAGAGTGACGGTAGTTCCCACAATCGGTTCTTTCTTTTGAATACTCCCCTTGAAATTTCCTCACATTCTAAAACAAGAGTTGATAATTATCCCTAGCAGAACGTGGACATAAAAACAACAGAGAAATTCTTGTAACGTTCATATATATTACGGTAATGAGCTTCGTTAATCTGTTTCAATGATCCATGGGTCAGAGAACGAGAGATAAGTGAAATGATCTGACACAATTGTCTCTACTGTGTGCATACTATTTCCTGAAGATTGTTCGTTCGCGACACTTCCTGCCACGATTTCCTGTATTGTCATCATTTTCTAATTCTCGGAATTTCACAATAGTTTGATTAAGCTCATTGGCACGTAGATTATCGTTAAAAATAATTTAGTGTCTCTCATATTATTTCAATTTCATTGAATTTTCTTTGCTAAATGAATTTTAAAAAAACGTAATTTCTAGTATTAAGTTATTCTAGTTTTGACTCTATCAATTTATATCATTTATAATTTTGAAATCATTTAAACCAATTACTAAATTGTAATCTAATTGTTATGTATGAAGTATAATTTAATTTTTAATATTTGCGACATATATTTGACCTTACTATTATTTACATGTGGACTGAACACGACTGCATTGGAAATATGTTAATACATGTCTGGATATTTCCCGAGGCCTTATGGATGCATCGGGTTAAGTGCTAAGGTTGCTAGCTAGTGCACGCGTACGTATAGTCGTACATATATCTTCTATTGAACTTTTTGTTTTACATCATTACCCTCTTAACCTATTTTCGATTCTCAATCGAATGGCATATGCTTCGTAAGTAAATTATGTGTAACCTTATTTTGTCTGATATCATTTAGCTTTTTATATGAAGTGATGATAACATCAGAAGTGTTACAATTCGCAATTCAATTAAATCCTTCATCTTATCTAAAAAATTAAAAACTAAGAATATATCAATTTCGTTAATCTTTTAAAATTGTAATTTTGATTCGACAATCCTTCAAAATCCTACTAATTACTAAATATCAAATTTATAAACTTAATATGGCAGAATAATAATAAATGGTTAATATTGACACGTCCTGTTTTAATTGTTAATGAGTCAAAATAATCGAATTGATTTTTCTAGCGTATTCGATTAAGAATAACGATCCAGGAGCGGATTAACGAATCAAGTTGCATCGATACATAGAGCGCGAGAACGGAAAGCGGAGCCGATGCCACGGAGGTGCACGAAGGAGGCCGAGCGGGTTCGGAAGCAGCCGAGGCCATCTGTTACGCTCGGTTCCCACGCTTCCGCCGTCGCCTTTCCCCGCCTTTGGACCAGTCCTCATCGGTCCTTTTCTTGTCCCCACCTTCACCAGCACTGCAGGCTCTCTCGCCGACGCTTTATTTTATATAGCTGGAGAATGCCTGGACGTCTTTAACCGCGACTCCGCATTTTCTGTTACGAGGCTGAACTTTTGTCCATTACCGGAGGATTCTGCTTGTTGCCAATTTCCGTTCGGCTCGATTTCGTTGACGTTAAGTAAAAGTTACACGATAATCGGTTTTCTAAGAATCGGACGGTTCAAAGTTTTTTTTATCTCTTTGAATTCCACTTTGTACGTGTCATAACAAAAAATGTTTCATAAAAACAAATGTTTCGAGATGTTTCCTCGCATATTTCAGTGCCTCGCATTCGTTTGGAATAAATTGATTTTTCACAGTAAAAAGTTCTTTCAGTCTTGACCTTATTTCTTTAACAGTTACTCAAATAAGCGTCACCTGTTCGATTAGCTGTACTTATTAGGAGCATACCTCGATGTTATAAGGAAAGGATTAAGTACGTTATGTTATTTCAGATTTCCCTGAATGTGCATGTTTCCATGAAAGCAGTTGGATAAATTCAGTCGGGCGGCTTCGCTTTCTCCGGTTTGTTCAAGTCATCTGCGAAACTGGTCCATGTACAAGCACCTAGCTAGTAAAACCCAGAAAGGGGTCGTTTTTCTACTAGAAGAAAACCAAGTACACATCTTCCTTTCTAATCTAATTCCGCTGTTACAGTTAGCAAACTTCTTACGATAAATGCAAACTTTTTGATAAATATTACACTAATATTTTGATAAACAATACAGCCGATATGGCTACATTCGTGCCAGTGGCACGAATTATCTTGCTAAAGAAAAGAAAAGTCGCTTTCAACGTGGAGCACGTGCCGCCTGCAGTCGCGCCGCCATTGTCATCTTCCCAGAGGCTGTGTTTACACAAACGAATTCCCCCAATCGCCCCACCCCCCTCCATGGAAAGTTGGCACTCTCAACTACCAGCCGCTGCGTACAGAATGATTTCGTACAAAGGGAGTCGTAAACGGCGCGCACGTGTGTTGGCATCGTCGAGGGGGCTGGAACGATTAAACCAACCGCAAAAAGAGACGGATTCGATTCCTTAAATACATGATCGATACGGTAGGGGGAG
The DNA here is from genome assembly GCA_001276565.1 of Melipona quadrifasciata. Classification (NCBI taxonomy): domain Eukaryota; kingdom Metazoa; phylum Arthropoda; class Insecta; order Hymenoptera; family Apidae; genus Melipona; species Melipona quadrifasciata. The sequence continues at coordinate 2,359,883 of KQ435922.1, forward strand.
CAACCACGTTGACAATGTAGAGTGACCTCCAGCGACCCCTTGTTTACCCATGAATAAATTCCACTTATTTCGTCACACAAAAACAGAAAGGCAAAAGGCCAAGAACACAACCAATACATCAAATACTTGAACAAAAATGATCCTGAATCGCTCACGAAAATATTTGAACAGTTAAATATTACACGAAACATTTTAGTTCCTGGTAATTTTAAACTGACTCATCAATAATTTAAAGAACGTAGGGGTGACAATCATAATTGTCGCGGTATGCAATCGATAATAAAGGGACAACCGACCCTGTGAACGAAACCACGTCCGGAAAGGCTGCACGATGAACAATTTGAAAGCATGTTGCTAGCTGTCGTGGCATAAATCAGCCGCTCTGTCGGCATGATTAGAAACTCTTTGAAAAATATGCGGCGAGCAGTCAAGAGAACGGCGTGGTTTCGGTTCTGTTGAAACATCTATAGCTACGGCTTATGGCAACGCGACCTTTTCTTTAGGTTATGCGACTATTCCAACCAGGAACATTGTATTATTATAGAATGATGTTACGTAATTTGAATCAATTTTTACAATGTGTTCATAATATAATCACGTGGCAATATGGTAACTTGCTATACATAGTATATCGTTCACTATTTTGTATGTTAATTCACGTAAAAAATATTACTTTCTCAACTCCAATCACATATTATAATGTCATATAGTTTCTTTAAAATCTTTATGTGTATTTAATATAATTAAATTCTTGTATATTATGCACAGTATAATTTAAAAAAAGAGTATTGGATCGCGTAGAAATTACACCAAAGAACTTATGTGCGGTTTCATTTAAAAGATATTTCAATTAAATAGAATATATTTCTAGAAAATATTCAAGGTACCCACAAAGGCGTCGTTTCACTTTAGAATTAATTGTACAAATGCATTCGAGAAACAAGTACGAAAATCCGCCCCTTTTGCCTTCGGTATTCAAGATTTAATGTGTTTTGTTCTGTGGCAAGAGTGCTCATGGTTCGATGGCCACGAACGCGTGTATTTACTTCGATAAGGGAACTAACATGCAACATGGGCGCGTATGCAGAAAACGGAGCCGTGCCAACAACGTTGGCAACGATATAAAATCATGAATGGTGCTGTTGTAAACGATATCGAAACGCAACCCTCTGTTTCCGTTTTATCCAATAATAGATTTCCCCCATTCTGCGGTTTCCCTTTATTCGCATGAAGATTATGTTACACGGCTGTCCGACACGGTTATGAAGTTTAACGTAACAAAGATAAACTTAATCTAAACCGAGTAGAAAAATTATTAGGCTACTTTCTCAAACAATCGAAGAGTACATATTTTTACGGCAATGCCTATTTCCACAAATCGAAGACAAATTTTAATTAAGGAATGTTTACATTATTCGTATAATTATTTAGAGTTTCTTTGTAACAAAGTACTAAACAGGCAGTTAAAAGTAAATAATCATGCGGGCCACTAGTTGCAAATACAAATGCATGGGGAACTGAAATGCATAGCCAGCGATTAACCGTGCTTGCTCGAAGCGTATAGCAACAGACCGTTATCTGAAACACGTATGACGATAAACTTGAAACTCTGATCCAGTATATTCGAGGAATGGCCTGCGTAGAAGCATGCCTTGGATAGTTTGCAAATTAAACGACATACGAAAACACAGTTATATGTTCCCTCGAGAAGATTTTCTAAATTACTCTACAAAAATTGTCACTGACTCATAGCATGTTTACATACACAATTACTCACGAAATTGTTCGAACAATTATGGACGTGAATTTTTATTGCATATATTGTACAAAACGTTTCATCGAGACTCGATTATATTAATAAAATTGAAAAGAGTAATTAAACAGTCAGAGAAATTTTCGAATTCATTTTTAATACTGTTAAAGATAACTTTAACGACTGTTATTTCATGCGAAATTCCAAAATGTTTTACATAATGTGAATACAAGTACCTATAGTTTCACGAGCCATTATGTGTAAAATACAAAAATACAACATGATGCACCTGTCTTGCGAGCTTTTCGATTACAATTGTTACAAGGTTAAGCTACCAAAGCGTTATTAACCGCGGCAAGCAATGTTAGAAACAAAAAAAAAAAAAGAAACGTGATCTAACCTCGTCGGTAATAATCGGCGCCTTGTCCATGTTGTCGTTGATCGGGCTGGGTGGCGACGTGGGGCTAGCACTGGGGCTCACATGAAACCCCTTCGACTCCTTGGCAGGCCTCTGGGGGGACACCCTCGCGGGGAAGCTCAAGGTTTTCGTCCACTGCGGCAGACCACGCACCATCTTTTTCTCTTTGTTTTTTTCTTTCGTCCAAAATTTCACCGATACAATAATACTACTATATATGTATCCTTAACTGAGTGAGTTCAATGCGCGACTGTTTTAAAAAACAGATGAAACGCACGAAATAATAACGCGGGAAATCGATAATTTTAAATAATTTTGCACCAACGCGAATCTCAGTTCTCGCGATCGTCGATGAAAAGTTCACTTCGAAGTGTTGACCGATCGCTTGTAAATATTAATAACTGTATCGAGAGATCGGCTGGCGTGTATCCGTGTCGTGACACGCACGGAAACGGTCTGCTAACACGCGCGCCAGCCAACGCACGCCACGAAGTTTACTGACAGACTGTCGAGCACCGTCCGATCGGTCGGTTCTCTCTGCGGAACGGTCGCGTCATGCCCGCTGGACCAAGCGCGCTGATTGGTAGATCCGATGGAGAGCGACAAACGACGTGTACAGGACGAGGACGGGCACAGTGGAAAACGGCCAATGGGGTGGTTCGTAACGCGAGATGGAACAAGACGAAATCAGCGAGATTCGCGCGAGATGAACCGCGACCGCGATATAATTTTCAAAGGATACGAACTCTCCTCCGTCGAGGGAGTCCGTTGCCTTCTTGTCTCTTTCTTCGTTCCAGTAAACGAAGGGAAGGCAGAGAACGAGAGAAGCCTGACAAGTATTCAGCGAGACAAGGAGAGAGACTGAGAAGAGACGGTGAATGAAAGAACGTGTGAAAGAGATTATCGGATATGTGGCACAAGTACAGTCGCTGTTGACTTCACAGGTCGCGGTTTAGAAATCGTTTAATGTTACCTGGAACGTCGTGGTTCGCATCGGCTCGATAAAATGGCCAATAAAAACTATTCTTACATCAGAATATCATGTACAAGTAAGTGCACATATGTACGATAAAATATTGTATTTTTTAATTATCTTTAAATGTTCGTCTTTTCGTAAGAAATTTTGAAGAAACAAGAAGAATTTTCCTAAAAAATTTGTATAGAATATCAAAAAATATTCTATACATTGTAAGAATGTATACTATTGATAAGATAAGTTATGTGTTCTCATAAAAAACAAATTACCTGCGTTACACACGCACTGCGAACAGCACGCAATTTAATAACTAATCAAAATTATATCGATGTAGGATTTAGTAATGTGAAATCAAATAGCCGAGGTTTCTATCAAAGCGGTACTTTTATTGGTATCCTTTCAAGAGACAAAGAATTTGTCCGCAGCGATAGCGACCTGTGATCAGTAAAGACACTCGTGTTGCCAACTGCAGATCCGCCAGGATGGTGGGGAGGGAAACGACACTGTAAGGCCCGACTGGCAAGGCATGTTTCTTACATTCAGCCGCGTTCAGCTGTATGTACGCGGACAGGATCTAGCCAGCTGCGGCCTTCTTCGACCTTCCCCCCACCAGGTTGGAATCGAGCCTTCTGGCCAGCTACACGACCGGTACTTCAACGTTCTAACAAGGAATATCCGCGAAGACTCCACCTTCGATCTTCGTGAAGCACTATCTTGCCAAGGTAGTCAAAAACGGGTTACCTTTGAGATATCTTGTTCTTTTGCGCTCTTGTAGACTACTGATAATAGTAAAACGAACGATTAATTTTGTTACGTAGAGTGAAGTACAAAAATAGAAAAAAAAAGTAAATTGTGGAAAAGATAATGTATACAGTTAGTAAGATCTTTTTGGGACATAATAATACTAGTGAGATTACTAGTGAATTACTATTTACTATGTGAAAGTAATTAAGAAAGAGTAAAAATGTATAATATGTGATTTGTAGATTGCCATGTATTGAGAAAACGTGAAACGTAATTTTGAATAATTTTTGTAGTTTTTGAAAATGCATCTCATAATTTCATTTAATTATTATTATTATTATAATCTAATCGTACAGTTCTAAAAAAGAAAATTCTTTTAACCTCAACCGATAAACATCATGAATTTGTTTCCGAATTCCTAACACATTAGTCGGCCATTCTATTCGTCATCGTTTCATGTCTAAGCGACACAACTTCGAACAGTGACTTTACCCTTTTAGTTTGCCCGTTATAGTTATTCAGAGAATTCGAAGAACAGACGATTTGAATTTTTCATTCATCGCAAGTTCAAAGTTCATACCATCTGTTCCCATTTTCCAGCTGAAAATTCCAG